>JBBMOL010000754.1:0-75529 GCA_037954665.1 Laguncularia racemosa
TGGGGACCGAATGATTTGAGTTTTGGGATAATGTAAAAGTGATTCCCTTGAATTTTCAATCAGCTCTGTCAAGTTTTGAGATAGGGTACCAGTTTAGGGTCTTTTTTAGTTTTTTATTCCCCTTTGTCTGTGTATGAGGGCGACAAATCCCTTATTCTAATTGCGGATTCCCTTTTGGGCAGGCCATTTTGAGGCCAAGAATAATGCTTCATTTTCGTGATATTTTGGTGGGGAAATGAAACTCATCGCTGCGGGGAAAATTGAGTGCCATCCGGGGGGGGGATATAAAAACCCCCCCAACCCACAACCAACACGTTGGCGGCTCCATCGAAAAAAAATTTTCCCATTTTGGGGTTTGCCTATCCCAAAGTCTTTACTGGCATTTTTTTCCACTGTCAAATATTTCATCCGGAATTGGGCCTGAGTTTTTGGGGAAAATCTGTTGACAGGGTGTTCCCCCAACTGGCGGCTAAGGCTTCCCCTTTCATGAGTTTGATTTGTATGTGATGTTAAACTCGATAGAGCATTTCCCTTAAGATTCCTACAAGGCTGGTTTCTCTACCAAGTTTTTCAAGGGATCATGCCTTGTTAGCATTTCCCAATTGTAATAAGGGTGTATTGTAGTCAAAAGCATGCCCAGTTTAAAAACACAACATGTCTTCTCCACCCTGAGTACCTCTGTTCCCCTCTGTAAACTTCTTGCTCAGATAATATATGGAACGCTCTCTTCCCTTCATCTTTCTGCCTCAGCACACATCCCATGGATTCAGGGAGTATAGTGAGGTAAAAAGAAAAAAGGCTTTCCTTGTTTGGGGACTATCAAGCCCGGGAGGTTTTTATAAGAAGTCTTTGATTGTTTTGAATGCCTTTTGCATTCGTCTCCCTTTATTGTGGTGTTTTTCTTCAAAGAGGAAAAGGGCCCGGCATTTGTCGGTGAGCTGTGAGATAAAACGAGCTATGTAATTTAATCTTCCCAGTAAGCTTCTTATTCTTTAACGGAGCGTGGGGAAGGTAATCAAATTTGGACTTTACCTTGTCGGGCGATTTTAAGCCTTCCTGGTTAAGACAAACCCCTAACAATTTTCCCCGTTGTGACCCGAAAGTACATTTTTCTGGGTTTAAACTTGAGCTGGAACTTCTAAAGCCGTTTAAACAATTTCCTCATGATTTATATGGTTTTTCCTTTTTTTTTGGTTTGGGCTTTTTCGTGGGGACATATACTTCAACCCTCGGAGCATTTCGTGAAGTTTGCGACCATGGCTCTTGATAGTTCCCCGGCATTTTTAAAAACTGAAGGCTGATTTGAAAACGAAAGCCCCCCATGTTGTGATGAAGGTCGTTTGGTTTTATTTCCTCACCATTTTTTTTTGACTATTTTCCTAAAAAACCCCGCCATGAAGAAAAGAGAGGGTTTCCCGCAGAAAGTTACTAAACATCAATTTGAGGTGGGGGGAAAGTTACCTTTGGCGTGGTTGGTTTAAAGCCCCAAAAGTTCGCATACGCGTATTTTTCCATTCTTTTTCATGACAGGGATATTTTTACTACCCACTCTGGGTAGGGGTATTAAAATGAACCCTACTTTAGTAGTTTTTTGACTTTTTCTTTGATTTTCAAAAGTGCAGGCAAAATCTTCTCAATTTTTGTTTTTTGGGTTTGAATTCCCGTGGGAAGCTTGTGAACTATTATTGTTTACCCTGGATGTCCCCTTTTCGCCACAAACAATGCAATTCCGTTAATAGCTCGGTTATCTCACGTTTTTACTGGGCATCAAACTGGTCCCAATTTTGAGTTCTTAGGGTTTTCCATGTTCCCAGATTTTTCGTCTCCATAGGTCGTCAAGAGATTCCGCCTTTTTTTTTTAGCCAATTTTTTTTTTATTTCGTTGGTCTAAAAAATCGCCTTCAACAACTGACCCCCGCACGTTGGGAAACGAATAGGTTTTTATTTTTTTTCAAAATATCCCCGTGTTATTGGAGGAAATTTAGTAAAAAAAGCATATTAATAAGAAGGAAAAAAAAAAGAAATTTAACTTATAAAGAGTTCAAAAAAATTTTTTAATAATCTTTTCTTCCTTTAGCTAACCTAGCGCTATGATAATAACAAAATAATTGTTGGGGACCACTTTTTAATAAAATATTTCCCCCCTTTTCCCCTTTATTTAAAAAACCTTTAAATTTCCCTTTTTTTTAAAAAAATTTTTTAAAAAATTTTTATTATTTTTCCCTTATTTTCTTTTCACCTTTTTCCCCTCCCCCCCAAATTTCCCTTCCCCAAAACCCCACCCCAAAAAAAAAAAACCCCCCCCCTCACCTTTTTTTCCCTAAAAAAACCCAAACCCCCCTTTCCAAAATTTCCCCAAAAATAAAAACCTTTTAAACTAACCCCCCCCAACATCCCCCTCCCCTTTGTATATTTTCCCAAACTAAAATCTCCACCATTAAATTCCCAAAACAAATTTAAAAAATCTTAAACAAACCAAAAAAGTTTGTGGCCGTTTCCCCTACCATTTTCCCCATTGTTTTTTCCCCAAAAATCTCCAATAACTTGGGGTTTTTTCCCCCCCCCAACCCCCCAAAACACTTCCATGGGCAAAAATTTTAAAATGACCTTTCGATAATACCCAAAAGGGCTCCCACCCCCTTTTTTTTAAAAATTTTCCCCCCCTTTTTTTTCCCAAAAATTTTTCCTTAGTGGGTGCCCTCCCCCTTTTTTTGTGATCCTTCCCCTTTTTTAAAAAAAAACTTCCCTTTAATTTTTGTTGGAAAGCCCCTACGATTCCGTTAATTTTTTTTCCTTTTGTTTTTGGGTTTAAACCCCTTTGGGGGGGCAAAAACCCCCCCCTTTTTCCCTTTTTAAAAAAATTTTTTTTTTGGGTTTATTTTGGATCTAAAATCTCCCCAAACCGGGGAAACCCCACTTAGGGGCCCTTTTTCCCCCCCAACCTTTTTTTTTTTGGTTGGGCTTGAAAAATTTTTTTTTTTACCCGGTTATTTCCCCAAGCTTTTAAACCCCCTTTGAGGGTTTTTAAGGGCGTTTCCCCCTTTTTTTCCCGGGGTTTTTTCCCTTTCAAAAATTGGTTCCCCCCCCTTGGTTGTACGGGGTTTTTTAAAAAAAAATATAAAACCCCCCCTTTTTTTTCCCCAAAAAGCCCCCCCTTTTAGTTTCCCCTTCTTTAAATTTGGGGGGGGCCCCTTTTAGTGGGGATTTTTTTTTTTCTTTTAGGGGTTTTGGGAACCCTTCCGAGTTTTCTTTTGGGGGCCCCCTTTTAGGGGGTTTTTGAAAATTTGGGGGGGTTTTTTGGTCCTTTTTTTTCCTGAAAAAATCTTTGGTTTTTTGGGCCCCCCAAATTTTGAGGGGTTTTTTGGGGGCCCCCGAATTTGATTCGTTTTTACTTGATTATTGGGGTCCAACTATTGTTGTTCCCTCAAAACCGGGAGACCCTTTTTTGGGAGGGGTTGGGTGAAAAAGCCTTGGGACCCCGAAAAATAAAATTTTTCCCCCCTTTGGGGCTGGGTGGGGTTTGGGTTTAAAAACCCGGGCCGGGGCCTTTTTGCGTCAGGGGGGGCGGGGGGACTCTTTAATTTTTTCCCCACCCGCCTTTTGCTTACCCCAAAGGGCCCTTTTTTAAGTCCCCCTTTGGGTTTTTCCCAAATTTTTGCCCCCGGGGCCCCCTTTTTAAAATGGGGGGGGGTCTAAAAAATTTTGGCGCCATTGCAAAATTTGGTGAATTTTTCCCCCGATAGGGGTTTGTCCCAGGGGGGTTTCCCCCCCTTTTCATAAAGGGGGCTCCCCCCGGGGGTTTCCCCGGCGAAATTTCGACTTCTTTTTGAACAAAAGTTAAACCCCCCGGCTTTCCCAATGTAAAAAGTTAGCCCGTTTAAAAGGGGGGGGTTTTAATTTGGGGCTGAGCGTCGAAAGAGCAATTTTCTATTTCCCGGGGTTTTGATAAAACATTTTTTGGGGAAAACCCCCCTTTTTCCCCCAGGGTAAAAATCTTCATAATAATCAATTTTCAATTTTCCTATATTTTTCCCATTTTTTCCTAATTTAACATAAAATAATAAAAATGTTCAAAAAATAAAAATAAATAGGAAAACACTTCAATTTTGAAAAATGATTTCGGAAATAGCAATAATGAATAATAAATAATTTTTGCAAATTTTTGAAATTTCAAAAAATACAAAAAAATAGAAAAATTGCATTGCATATATACAATTTGCGAAATAAATAAAATCGCAAAAGTGGGCTAGCCCAGCTGGTCCGGACCATGGCTAGGTGCGCGCGGGGGGGGGGGGGGGGGCTTGGTCAGACGTTCGAATCGCGGAGGAAGCAGTTTCCGTGTTTTGCAATTTTTCGACTTATCCAAGACACGTGGCAGCATCTGATTGGCTGGAAGAAACGCACGCGCCGGGCGCGTGATCGTCTCCTACCTCGAGCCCGAGATCGCCGGCGAAGAAAAAATTTGTATTTCGGCCGTTTTGATTCGATTTTTTTGCACAAATCCAACAGATCTTCAACAAAAATAAGATAAACATTATCTAATTAAAATCAAATCGCAACAAATCGTTGGATGGGCACGAATCGGAGTTGGTTTTTCAACCGAAAATCCGATCAGCTTCAATCAGAGGAAATCCGAGCTTATCCAACTCGATTTCAAGCGCCTATAAATAGAGGAGGAGATGAGGAAACAAGAACACGGATCAGAATTGCGAGAAAGAGAGAAAAGAGTGTAGATCGGAGGAAACCCAAAGTTGCAACCACCGATCGGAGTTGAGCCACCGCAAGGAGACTTTCTGGGAGTAAACCGCCACCACCATCGGATTCAGCACCCTCAAGAAGCTAAGATTCGACACTTCACCCACCGCAAAAGACCGCCGGAACGTCGTGAACGAGCCAACCCCGCCGCCGTGTCCGACCGATCCGACCCGACCCGCGCACCGACCCGGATCTAGGTAAGTCGGATTTTCCGGATTTTTTTTATTTTTATTTAATTAATTTTGTTTATTTATTTATTCTGAATTAATTAATTAATTATTTGATATTTAGTTATTTATTTATTTATTTATTTATTTTTAATAAATAGGAAAATGTAGAAATTAGATTTTTCTAGAATTTAATAATGTAGAAAAATAATAAATAGATAAATAAAAAATAAAAATAAATAATAATAATAATAATAAAAATATAGAAAAATAATAAAAAATTAGGAAAAATAAATCATAAAATTTTAGATGTCAAATAGGATAGATAATAAACAAAAATTCCCAAAAATCACGAAAATCAACAAAAATCACAAAAATTCCCAAAAATCACGAAAATCAACAAAAATTCCCAAAAACCACAAAAATCCCCAAAAATTCTCAGAAATCACAAAATTAACAAAAAATCATAAAAAGTCATAAAAAATCATAAAAAGATAAATAAATAAGTTTTAGCACTTAGAGAAATCATTTTCATCAAATAAATCAAAATTGATGTTTTCCCTACAAAATCATTTTTCAAAATGAAATCAAGCTTAGGCTTAGAGTTTTTAGGAAAAATCCCAAAAATGGTAAGAACATAAATCGAAAGAAATTTCAAAATTAAAATTCACCAATGCACTAAAGATTTTCAGAAAAGCGAACTACGGCTTGTTTGATCCTGAGTAGCAGGTACGTAGGCACCCATTCGAGTCAACCCATAAAATAAATGAAAAATCCTTTTTCTGAAATAAATTCAAAGACATAACAAAAATTAACAGAAACACAATGAAACACATTTCTAGAGATGAACAATTTTAGGAGATCAGGTGGTAACCATATAGGTTTTAATAGGTTAGCCTCCGGACTTAGAAACTCTGGTTTTCCCTTTTTCTCTCTTCTCATAAAAACGAGAAGAGGAAATAACGACGACTAGTAGTCCAGATTAAGACTAATCCGCTCCTTTAGTCTTAATTCACTTTTTTCCCAATAACAGTTGGGTGGCGATTCCAAAAATCAAACGCAATTCCTAACTCAAGTCGAGGATCTACATTAGATGAGCATAGGGTCTAGTCTAGATCGGATTAGGAATGGGAATTCAAAAATTAGACTCGACAGGATGGCGACTCCACTGGGGATATCAATACCAGCAGGCTAGCCACTTGAATCTCTCCAAGCTGTTCTCTTTTTTTTTAAAAAAAAATGTGTTTCAATCATTACTTTGTTACTAACTTTGCAGGATTTAATTAAATTTTAGTTTCTTTACTGTGGGGGTTTTGCATGCATACATATGTTTGTGTGAGTAGATGTGGTCGAACCCGGACTGTCCTAGAAACCTGAGACGGGGAGCCATTGTGTAGGTTTTGGGCGAAGTGAGTTGATTCACCGTTCGAGACTGATTAGGCTGCCCCACCTTATGCTTCGATATGGCCTGAGATCCATTTCTTCGAGAATGCGAGAGGCCATAGAGCTCGGGAACCAGTTAGAACCAACCTACTTGCATACATAACATCGTACGAGGGGTTGACAATTGGATGACAATGTAATGGTTTGTTATCTTGTCCTTGGAGTTCAGGACTATTTCCCTGTAACATTTTCATAGCTCTGTTTGTAACTAGGCTTTTTCCTATTGTAATAGATGGCTAGCAGTGCAGTCGACCGCCTCCTCCGTAAAGAGATTCGGGTGTACAGACCTTTGGACCCAAAATTGGTACTGGACCACTGGTTTACCTTGTACAACCCAGAGGAGCAGGCCTTCATCCAGCAGAAGATCAGCCCCATCCTCTCCCTGACTAAGTCAGAGGCAAATTTACCTATGGTCCGGGCCATGCTCCAGTTATGGAGATTGAGCCCGCAGCTTTCTTCATCGGACCGCATGAGATCACCCCTACCCTAGAGGAGTACACCCAGTTGCTACAGGCTCCAGCGCTGACTGATCAGATTTACACGCCAGACCTCGAGGCCGGGCTAGTCGGCACCTTCAGTAGACTACTAGGCATCCGCAAAACAGCGGTCAATAAAGCCCTGGTAAACTGTAATGGGTATTGCATACGAATGGATGACTTAGAAGCCTAGTTTATTTCCCGAGAAGACAATGGGGATAGAAAGGACATCCTGTGTGGAGGCCCTAAGACTTACAGACAGAGAAGGGTGAACGCTTTCATCTTGACAGCCTTCGCCACCATACTGTTCCCCGCCGGGACCTTCTATATTCACTACCGGGTTGCAGAGCCGGTAACCCAATTCTTGGAGGGAAGATCTTACATCCCGGCTCTACTGGCTGAACAGATCCGGAATTTGAATTTCCTTAAGAAGAAGGGCCATGGGATCCTCCGCTCCAGCATCAACCTTCTGCTAATATGGTTCGTAAGCTACCTCAAGTGCTTCGGGCTGAACATGGTCAGGAAAACCCTAGCCCAACAGGTGGATCTGGTGGGTTCCTGTATAGAAAAGGTGAAGTTACCCGACGACATTACCAGCCACAGTTGGGTAGATCTGCTTAGAAGCCTTAGCGCCGAAGATATTCTATGGACAGCCAGGTGGAGTTGCTGTAATAAAATCATCTTAACCTGCAGTAATTTCCAAGCAGTGCCATTAATTGGGATCAACGGATGTATCAGATATCACCCCAACTCCGTAGTCCGCTAATTCGATACCGTCCAAGACATAGTTTATCGGCCTTCACTCAACGCAGTCACCTTTGAGTACCAGAATCCGAACCTGTTGGTAGCCGAGAAATTTGCTAAGCTAGCAGAGGTCAAAGCACTTTGGGAAGCCAGAATTGAAAGCCGAATGTGCACCTCGGCGAGCTAGATGGCGAAGTGGGAAAACACCGAGCCACCAGAGAGTTTGTAATCCGTTAGCTATACCAGACAGGGGAAAGAGCATACCGGGTTCCAAACATCACCCAGCCAAGACCAGATAAGATCAATCCAGAGACAGAGATCTACCTGGAGCAGGTTAAGGCCCGGATGGAAGTATACTTCGAAGCTGCAGACTATAAGAAAAACATCTGGAAGGGACGCTTCAAGGAATCTGACCAAAGAAACAAGGCCCTGGAAGCACAATTAGAGAAGTGCCAAGCTCGGGTCAAGGAACTAGAAGCCATCATCAGTGGGAAGCCTGAGCCTCCACTACAGAAGACCAAAAGAGCTAGGAAATAGAGCATTATTCGTAATCTTTCATTGAACTCCAGAATTATTAATAAAAGTGAAGTTTTAATAATACATTGTCAATCAGTTGTCAACCCTTTTATCTTTTAGCATCCGCGTGACACATACATATCATTCTTGCATCCATCATACTAAAAAAGAAAAAATGCGCGCCAGGTATCAAAATAGCTTCCAAGCAACTGAACCCACCCAGAAGCCCAGTCCTTACGCGCTCAAGAGCAAAAATGGCCAACAGCAGTGACAACCGCCACAACACCAACGCTGAAGCTGCCTCAGACTCTAGGATCATATCCCTAGAGCAAACGGTCCAATAACTGGCTGCCCAGGTTCACCTCTTGACTGAAAGCATCGGCTTCCTGTGCAACACCCAGCCGGCTCAAGAAGAGTATTCAGGGGCCAAGAAGGGAAAAGCAGTGGAGGGACAGCCTCCGGAATACGAAGAAATCAATTCCTACCTTAACCCAGCCTTCGAGTATGAGCCGAAGGTCAGCCAAGGGCCGACCTCGGATGATCTGAAAAAGGAAATGGAAGAAAGACAAAAAGAGATGGAGAAGCGACTCTTCCAGCAGCTCAATGACAAGATGAAAACTATTGAAGGCCCTGATGGTTTTGAACAGGCCGGAATCACTAACCTGCCAGCATACAGGGAAGAGGCATACCCTGACATGTTCAAGACCCCAGATTTTGAAAAATATGATGGGACCGACTGCCCTAAGATGCATACCAGGCTATATGCCCGGAAAATGAGCAAGTATGCTCAATACGATCAACTCATGCTCCAGACCTTCCAGGACAGCCTCACAGGCCCCGCATTGGTCTGGTATGCCCACCTCGACTTCAACATTGTCAACACCTAGGAAAAGCTAGCCCGGGCCTTTTATGATCAATACAAGTTTAACATCGAAGTTGCCCCATCTGTAATCGATCTGGGGAGTCTCCGAAAAAGACTTACTGAGCCGTTCAAGGAATATGCTCAGCGCTGGAGGGCCCAAGCCGCCAGGGTAGCCACTCCGATGTCTGAAAAGGAATTGACCTCCATATTTGTCAATACCTTGGACAAAACTTACTTTTCACATTTGGTAGGCCAAACTTCTTCCAATTTTGCAGAAGTAGTGGCTGCAGGTTGCAGGATCGAGAATGCCATCACCACTGGCAGGCTCTAATCAATGGAACCTCCTAGGGTCACACCAACCCAAAGGCCCTTAAGAGGAAACAGAGTTAAAGAGCCCACAGCCAGTACAGTGCATTCTAGTAAGGCAGAAAAACCTAGGACTCGGGTAACTTTCCAAACCACGAATGCCCCAGTCCAGCAACCTACGACGGGTCATACACAGGTCGCCAGGCCCCCAAGGCAATTCACTCCAATCCCCATACCGCTCAGTCAGGTCTTCGCCCGGTTGAGGGCAGACAACTTGATTAGTTTCGAACTCCCCAACGACCGATATAGGCCCAAGAACTTCGACTCCAACCTCAAGTGTGACTATCACATGGGTCAAGAGGGGCACTCCACAGATAGGTGCTGGAGGCTCCGGCACAAAATCCAAGACTTGATTGACGCAGGGATCATACAATTGGATTTTGTGAACACCCCAGCACCCAATGTCAACACCAACCCGTTGCCCAATCACAGGCCTACCATCAACATGATCACGTCAGAAGAGTCAGCTCCCAAAGAAGCCCTTAAACAGAATCCGTCTGAGCAACCCGCTTCGGGAGAGACTCCAAAAGCACACATTAAAGGAAGATGGTTATCCGGGGACCCCACGGTTGGCGCTTTGGGAGAATCACACGGGAAGTTTCAGTACCTGGTAAATTATTCTTACACCCCAACTAAGCAAGGGCCACCTAGTGGGTGGGGGCCGGAATTTGAGAAGCGAGACAATCTAGCAAAGGAAGAGGGAAAGACCATCAACATGATCAATTCTCAGAAGCCCCGGGTTACAAGATGCTATGAGGGACAATCAATCGAGGTGCAAATCCCGAGGAAAAGGTATGTATTCAATGTTCCCGTACCAGTAGAGAATTACAAGGCTGCACCATTCGACTATCGGTCCCTCGAACAAGAGCGACCTCCTATAGTGGGAGGTATCACCCGCTCTGGGAGATTATACGATCCGAAGTATAAGAGCCCGACCGAAGAGCCCAATACGGAGAAAACAGAGGAAGTGGAAGAGGGTCTTGCTGCATTTACGAAGATGGTAAAGGCCAGCGAATACAAGATCATGGAACAATTGAATAAAGTTCTGGCGCAGATATCTCTTATGGGCCTTCCTACCACATCTGAGCCCTACAGGGAAGCACTCTTTAATGTGCTAAAACAGATTCAAGTCCCGGAGGGTATTGCTACAGACAAGATGGGTCACGTGGCAAACTCTATCTTTACCATGGATCAAATATCTTTCTCTCCAGAGGAGCTAGGAGAAGAGGGAGACCAACATACCAAGCTACTATTCATAGTGGTCCGATGCAATGACACCATCGTCTCCCGAGTACTTATCGACAACGGATCATCCCTCAACGTCTGCCCATTGGCAACACTCGACTTATTAGGGGTCGATCCAAGCAATATAAAACCTAGCTCCACAGTGGTCAGAGCCTTCGACGGGTCAAAGAGGGACATTGTGGGGGAAGTGAACTTACTAGTGGAAATCGGTCCACAAGTATTCCACATCTCCTTCCAGGTCCTCGACATCCCAAGGTCTTTTAACCTGCTCCTGGGACGACCCTGGATATATGCTGCTGGTGCCATTCCCTCTAGTCTTCACCAAAAGGTCAAATTCATCACAAATGGGCAGATAGTTACAGTACTGGGCGAGCAGGATTACGCCATATACAAAGAGACTGCCATACCTTACATTGGGGATGAAGGTTCAGAAGACCTGGGGTTACAGATTTTCAACGAAGTGAATATGATGACCAGCAAGGAGGGCCATTAGTTTAAAGAGGGGCAGCACGGGACCTTCGGACTGGGTTATGTTCCTACGGCCGCGGAAGAAGCACAAGTGAGGAGGGTTAAAGGCAGAATAAAGGGGAAGCTAATTGACACCCAGATATGCATCCCACCTCTCCAACAATCTTTCCGAAGGGCAAATACCATTCAAGAGCTTCAAATAAACAAAGAGGACAACAACAAAAGGGAATCAATCTCCCGCATGTCCAACCAACATCCAGCTCTGAACAACTGGTTTTGTTGTCCTATTAATAGCGCTAGATCTCCCACCATCGAACATCAGGGATATTTCGCGCAAGTAGAACGTAAAAACGCTGATATCGTTCCCAACGCTGCTGGGTCAGTTGTTGAAGATGATATCTTAGACCACGAAATAGTACAAGAAAATTGGTTAAAACATGAACAAAGCGGAATCTCGATCGACGAGCCTGTGGAGACAGTAAATCTAGGCAGCATGGAAAACCCTAAGAACCTCAAAATCGGGACCAGTTTGAGTGCCGAGCAAAAATGTGAGATAACCGAGCTATTAATCGAATATGCAGATGTGTTTGCCTGGTCATATGGTGACATGTCAGGGCTAGACCAGTCAATAGTAGTTCACAGGCTTCCCACAAGGGAAGATGTCAAACCTAAAAAACAAAAACTAAGAAGATTTAGGCCCGACATCTTGCTAAAAATCAAAGAAGAAGTCAAGAAACTACTGGAAGTAGGGTTCATCGAAGTATCCGACTACCCAGAATGGGTGGCAAATGTAGTCCCCGTTATAAAAAAGAACGGAAAAGTGCACGTATGCGTGGACTTTCGGGATTTAAACCAAGCCACGCCAAAGGATAACTTCCCCCTACCTCATATTGATGTTCTAGTAGATAACACCGCGGGAAACCATCTCTTCTCATTCATGGACGGTTTCTCAGGATACAATCAAATAAAAATGGCCGAGGAAGACAAGACCAAGATAACCTTCGTCACAACATAGGGAACTTTCTGTTACAAAGTCATGCCCTTCGGTCTGAAAAACGCCGGGGCAACGTATCAGAGAGCCATGGTCGCCATACTTCATGACATGATGCATCGTGAGGTTGAGGTATATGTCGATGACATGATAGCCAAATCCAAAGAAGGAGAAAGCCATATAGATATCCTGAGGAAATTGTTCAAACGACTGAGGAAGTTCCAACTTAAGTTAAACCCGGAAAAATGTACTTTCGGGGTTACAACGGGGAAATTGTTAGGGCTCGTCATTAGCCAGGAGGGCATTAAGATTGAACCTGACAAGGTAAAGTCCATATTAGAGTTACCTTCCCCACGCTCCGTTAAAGAAGTAAGAAGCTTGCTGGGGAGACTAAATTATATAGCTCGGTTTATCTCACAACTCACCGACAAATGCCGGCCGCTATTCCGTCTGTTGAAGAAGAACGCCGCAATAGAATGGGACGACGAATGTGAAGAAGCGTTCAGGACAATCAAAGACTATCTTATAAAACCCCCGGTCTTGATAGTCTTGAAACAAGGAGCACCCTTATTCTTATACCTCACCATACTCCCCGAATCCATGGGATGTGTGTTGGGGCAGAAAGATGAAGAGGGAAGAGAACGTCCCATATATTATTTGAGCAAGAAGTTCACAGATGGGGAACAAAGGTACTCAGAGGTGGAGAAGACGTGTTGTGCGTTAATTTGGGTCATGCATCGACTAAGGCAATATACCCTTTACTATCATATTGAGCTGTTGACAAGACATGATCCCTTGAAATACTTGACAGAGAAGCCAGCATTGATGGGTAGAATCTCTAAATGGCAGATGCTTCTATCCGAGTTTGACATCACGTATGTAAATCAAAACTCGATTAAGGGGCAAGCCTTAGCCGATCAGTTGGCCGAACACCCTGTCGAGACAGATACCCAAGAAATACAAGTCCAATTTCCGGACGAGAACATATTAACAGTAGAAGATATGCCGGTAGAAAACTCTGGGAGAGAGCAGAATGGTGGGTGGAAACTGTTCTTCGACGGGGTTGCCAATGTATTCGGGTGTGGGGTTGGGGCAGTATTGATATCCCCAAACGGCACTCAATTCCCTGCAGCGACAAGACTTACATTTTCCTATACCAATAATATCGCGGAATATGAAGCATGTATTCTTGGCCTCAAGATGGCTAGCCAAATGGGAATCCGCGAATTAGAGGTGTATGGGGACTCGTCGCTCATCATACTACAAACAAGAGGGGAATACAAAACTAAAGACCCCAAACTGGTACTGTACCATCAACACTTGACAGAGCTGATTGAGGAGTTTAAGGCAATCACCTTCACGTACATCCCGAGAATTCAGAATCAGTTCGTAGATGCCTTAGCCACACTAGCATCCGTGATTCAAATAACAGGAGGAGCCGAAGTGCAACCGATGAAAATAGACATCGAAAGTCGGCCCGCTTATTGTTTGACAATTGAAAAGATACAAGACGATAAGCCCTAGTATCATGACATCAAGACCTTCCTCCAAGAAGGTAAATACCCTGAAATGGCGAGCAAGAATGACCAAAGAACGCTTAGAAGGTTGGCAAGTCATTTCTTATTAAGTGGGTCTATACTCTATAAGAGATCATATGATGCCACCCTGTTGAGATGTGTGGACAAAAATGAAGCATGCGAACTCATGAAGGAAATACATGAAGGGGTATGTGGACCTCATATGAACGGCTACATGTTGGCCCGAAAAATCATGAGGTTAGGGTATTACTGGTTAACCATGGAGTCGGATTGCATAAAGTATGTTAAGCACTGCCACCTGTGCCAAGTATACGTAAACCGGATCAATGCTCCACCCAACGAGCTACATTTGTTATCGGCGCCGTGGCCTTTCTCCATGTGGGGAATCGACATAATCGGTCCAATCACCCCAACGGCATCCAATGGCTACAGATTTATACTGGTAGCGATTGATTACTTCACCAAATGGGTAGAAGCGTCATCATATACCAATGTCACGAAAGGGGTAATAGTCCGCTTCTTAAAAAGGGACATAATAGCCCGATATGGAGTTCCTGAGTCGATCATCACCGACAATGGTACCAATCTCAACAATAAATCGATGACAGGTTTATGTCAACAATTCCACATAAAACCACAGAAATTCAACCCCCTATCGGCCTCAAATGAACGGGGCAATAGAAGCAGCTAACAAAAACATCAAGAAGATCATCGAGAAAATGACAACAACTTACAAAGATTGGCACGAAATGTTACCATTTGCTCTCATGGCTTATAGGACTTCAATAAGAACATCTACGGGAGCTACCCCTTACTCATTGGTATATGGTACAGAAGCAGTGTTACCAGTGGAAGTCAAGATACCATCATTTAGAATCTTGTCAGAAACTCAATTAACAGAATCGGATTGGGTAAAGAAAAGGCTTGATCAGCTGAATCTGATTGATGAAAGAAGACTTACCGCGCTATGTCATGGTCAGTGTTACCAACAGAGGATAGCCCGAGCATTCAACAAGAAGATGAGACCTCGGTACTTCAAAGAGGGCGATCTAGTACTAAAAAAAGTTCTCCCGAACGCCCAAGAATCCAGAGGAAAATTCACTCCAAATTATGAAGGCCCATATGTGGTGAAAAAGGTTCTGTCAGGTGGTGCTCTAATATTAACTCAGATGGATGGTCCAGAATTGAGAGACCCCGTCAACACAGATGCTGTAAAGATGTACTATCCTTAGGCAAGGGAATTGAAATTTTGCTAATGTTTATGAAAGCCAATATTCGATACAAAGTTTGTTGAGTCGAGTTTTTACTTTTCTACAAGCAAAGCTAATATCCCTGAATGGCCAACAATCCCAATCAATTCTTATCACAATAAATACACCTAAACACATTACCCACCACTTTGTCAAAGAAAGATAAACACTAAAATGATAATGAATCTTAATGTAATTTGTGATATAATTTTGTCTACTCCTAAGCATTAAAACTGAGCGCATTATTAGGATAACATTACGGTCGAAAGAGCTTTGTGCATAAAGAAAAGAGGCACATCAAGATTTTCAATCCAGTGTCAAGATAAGAAGAAAAGAAGCAGGAACAAACCAACACGAAGGTTCAGTTGTTTGGTTGCTATCCGAGATAAACTGGCAAGCATATTAAAATAGGTAACTATCATCACATCATGAATGGCATCACATCATCTAGCTTAGTAAGAAGCATGTTCAAAAGTAGCAGATGAGTCAACTCATAATGAAGCACGTGTCTAGACATTTCCTTTAATAGGGTTAGTCAGCCCAATATGGGCCCTTTCCCGAAAAAAAAAACCTGTTCTCAGGGTCAGCTCATAAGGGCACCTTTTGAGACAGTTCTATTTTAGGTTAGTCAGCTCTTGGGGAACTTTCCTAAAAGTCAATCCAAGGGTTAGTCAGCCCAATATGGGCACTTTCCCGAAAAAACCTATTCTCAGGGTCAGCTCATAAGGGCACCTTTTGAGACAGTTCTATTTTAGGTTAGTCAGCTCTTGGGGCACTTTCCTAAAAGTCAATCCAAGGGTTAGTCAGCCCAATATGGGCACTTTCCCGAAAAAACCTGTTCTCAGGGTCAGCTCATAAGGGCACCTTTTGAGACAGTTCTATTTTAGGTTAGTCAGCTCTTGGGGCACTTTCCTAAAAGTCAATCCAAGGGTTAGTCAGCCCAATATGGGCACTTTCCCGGAAAAACCTGTTCTCATGGTCAGCTCATAAGGGCACCTTGTGAGACAGTTCTATTTTAGGTTAGTCAGCTCTTGGGGCACTTTCCTAAAAGTCAATCCAAGGGTTAGTCAGCCCAATATAGGCACTTTTCCGGAAAAACCTGTTCTCAGGGTCAGCTCATAAGGGCACCTTGTGAGACAGTTCTATTTTAGGTTAGTCAGCTCTTGGGGCACTTTCCTAAAAATCAATCCTAGGGTTAGTCAGCCCAATATGGGCACTTTCCCGAAAAAACCTGTTCTCAAGGTCAGCTCATAAGGGCACCTTTTGAGACAGTCCTATCTAAGGTTAGTCAGCCCAAGATGGGCACTTTCCTAAGAATTTATCAAAGGTTAGTCAGCCCAATATGGGCACTTTCCTAAAAATCCGTTCTCAGGGTCAGCTCATAAGGGCACCTTTTGAGACAGTTCTATTTTAGGTTAGTCAGCTCTTGGGGCACTTTCTTAAAAATCAATCCAAGGGTTAGTCAGCCCAATATGGACACTTTCCCGAAAAAACCTGTTCTCAAGGTCAGCTCATAAGGGCACCTTTTGAGACAGTTCTATCTAAGGTTAGTCAGCCCAAGATGGGCACTTTCCTAAGAATTTTATCAAAGGTTAGTCAGCCCAAGATGGGCACTTTCCTAAAAATTCGTTCTCAGGGTCAACTCATAAGGGCACCTTTGGAGACACTACCACAGGTTAGTCAGCCCAAGATGGGCACTTTCTGATACGCTCAGAACGTATATATAAAATGGGAGCGTAAATTGCAGCAAGTGCACTGGTCGTATCAAATAATAAAGTGGTGAAAAGTAAGGTTGTCGATCCCTCGAGGAACCAATAGAGTACTTGATCTATGGCAATTCTTATCAATATCTAGGTGATTAAAAAGGGGTTTTGAAATGTCTAATCTAAAAATTTAACTTAAAGCAACAAGGAAAATTTTATGAAGAATCTATCAATTATGAACAAGGGAAATTAGAATTCACCCTAGATTTGTTAATCAAATTGCTACCATGTTATATCAACTTGTGGTTATAAGTTTATTCAAGTGAGTTTAGAAAATCCTTTTTAGGGATGTTGACCTTAAATTAATTAGTCGGCTTCCGCGTCTCCAATTAACCAAGGAATCAAAATTATGTTCATACACCTCCCGATGCTACAAACAACTAATGCCCTAAATCAATTAACCCTAATCCCTTAGTGATTAATTAACAAGAAACATTGCATTGTGCCCTCCATAGACTCTAATTAAACCAATTATCGCAACTCCCGTATTGACAATCAATCTAATTAAGAATTCCTAACAAATCCTCATCAACTCCCGTATCAAAAGGATTTCTAACAATTATAATGAAAGACCAATTATAATTGAAATCAAAGGAATTGCAATCATGAATAATCCTAATAATTCCTAATCATATAACATGGCTACAATTATCCTTTTAACATTCTAGGGTTTCATCCAATTTCCCACAAGGATGATTTAGAACATTATAGTATGAATTGCATAAAAACAATTGAAATAAATAGATGCAATGGAATTCATATTAAACAATAAGATTAAACTAATAAATGGCATAAAAGAAAATAAAGTAAATGGAACAATTGCTATAATCTTCAAGAGCTTCAATCTTCCAAAATGACTCCTTGAATTCTTCAATTGAAAGCAAACTTCAACAAAATGACATTCTTTCTTCAAACTAAACTTTGGAAAAATCTAAAGTACCTAAGGAAATTCTAATGAGGCTAAAAGAAAGACAAATGATGCTAAAACAAAGAAGAAGAACAAAAGGATTCTAAACAAAAGAAAGGATGGATTCTCCAACAAAAAGGGATGCTCTCAAGGTTCACACAAGGGGCCTATTTATAGATCCAAAGAGGAGGGGGATAAGGTTGATCTGATGAGGATTTGAGTCAGCAAATTAAATAAGATACGATTTTGGAGAGATTTTCGCAATGGATATCCGGGGAGTAATGAAGGCCGGTTCAAGGCCGGCTTTAAGGCCGGCGGCTTTAATGCTTTTTAAGGCCGGTTTAACATAGGCCGGCTCAAGGCCGGCTCAAAGCCGGCGGCCTTGAATGTAGGCCGGCCCAAGGCCGGCGGCCTTTATTGCAATCCTCCGCTCGCTTCTTCAATTTTGTGAAAAACTCCTCCAATTAAATTGTAATTTACTTTTGGGTCCTCAAAACCTGTATTTTCACAATAAACACCATTAAGTATCATTTCTTTATATTTTCTTATAATATTGAAATAAATTTAATATAAGTCCAAAAGAAAATATAAGTATAATGTGATCTTATCAACATCCCCACACTTGAACTTTTGCTTGTCCTCAAGCAAAATAATTGATTTAAACAAGAGAAATCCATCATTGAACTTCTGGTGCCCATTGTTCTGACCATACTGAAGTTTGTAACTAGTATATCTAGTTGAAATTTAGTAGTTAATCTAAATACAACAGATTTTTAATCCCAGTGTTTAACAATAGAAAACAATACTTAGTCCATAAGGAAAAACATTCATTTAAACTTCATTGGTTATTAGCAAGTATCATCTCCCTCAATTTTACTTCTCTAAACAAGATAACAAGGAGTGAAAGCATATGGTATCCATTTTTTTCCTAGAATTTCTCCCTTTTTTTTTTTTTTTTGCCTTAATTGACAGCGGAGTGAGACTTCACTCTTCTGAGGGACCAAAGCTCGCCCATGTCAACCTGGTTTTCATTAAGGTACTAAATTTTTGCCTTTCCGCCCTTCTCGTTATTGTGAGTTCATTGAGTCGGCACATCCTAGGCTCATCGCCTAAGTGACCAGGTTTTAAAGGGACCCCTGCGAACTCTTCCTCACACTAACATTTAAGATTGGATACTCTTAACTCACTTTCTTGAGTTATTGGAGTAAAGGCTCTTTTTTTCTTTTTTCTTTTTTTTTAAGGGATCACTAAGTAAAATATTTCATTTACCTCTTTCACTAGGTGTTAAGGTATTCTCAAAGAAATTTCAAGAGAGATTTATCCTAACCAATTTTTCCTTGAAGTAAACTTGCTTGTTTTTTTTTTTCAACTTAAGGACTCAATCTCAAGTTCAAAGGCTAAACATAGGGTAAACCCTGTTCTCTAGAGATTTTACTATTAAATTTTAACTATGTAAACTAGTCACAATAGTTGGCGAGTAGGGCACCAATCTAAGTCAATTTCAGGATTTCAATTTAAGGACATAAATAAAGTATGGGATTTGTAAGCTCATGATGTGTGCAATCATTATACTTCTACATTTATAATCCCTTCCCCATACTTAAATTGGACAATGTCCTCATTGTTCCAATATGTCACAAAATTAAGGAAAAGAATGTCAATGCAGAAATTGAAATACTGGTACTTCCCTGGTGTAAAATTGTTCATCAGGAAGAAAATTCCTCCCAAACTGTCTGTCATCCTTGGAGTGTCTTGAATGCATCGGCGGCTCTTATCCAGCCTTGAATTAGTTTTTTTTTTTTTTTTTTTTTTTTTTTTTTTGTAACGAAATTAAAACACTAGTGTATATACTTATTGAGCATGGGCTGCCTCCCATGAAGCGCTTAGTTTATAGTCGCTAGCCCGACTTTTCCAGTTCAAGTTCTTGAATCTCCTAAATCCACAGTTGTGGCGTTTCTATCAACATGTTCCCCTTCATAGTAATGTTTGAGAAGATAACCGTTTACTTTGAAAGTACGGTTGTCTTCTGCCTTCAACTCAACTGCACCATAAGGAAACACATTAACAATTTCAAATGGTCCAGACCATCGTGATTTCAACTTACCTGGGAATAGCTTCAATCGAGAGTTGTACAATAAAACTCTTTGACCAGGCAAGAACTCCCGCTGTAAGATGTTCTTATCATGCCATCGCTTTGCTCTCTCCTTGTAAATTCTCGCATTTTCATATGCTTCCTCTCTCATCTCAGCCATTTGATTCAATTGGAGCAACCTCTTTTCACCTGCAGCTTGCAACTCAAAGTTAAGATATTTTATGGCCCAGTATGCCTTGTGCTCAAGCTCCACGGGTAGGTGACATGATTTACCATAAACAATCTTGTAGGGGGACATTCCAATAGGTGTTTTAAAAGCTGTTCTATAAGCCCACAATGCATCATCAAGTTTTAAAGACCAATCCTTTCGGGATGCATTGACAGTTTTCTCTAAGATTCGCTTAATTTCCCTATTGGATACCTCAACCTGTCCACATGTTTGTGGATGATAAGGGGTGGCAATTTTGTGAGTAACTCCATATTTTAATAATAATTTCTCAAATTGCCTGTTACAAAAATGTGTTCCCCCATCACTTATTATAGCTCTAGGTACCCCAAATCTTGAAAATATATTCTTTTTCAAAAATTTAATGACAACCCTACTGTCATTAGTTTGTAGAGCAACTGCCTCTACCCATTTCGAAACATAATCAACAGCTAAAAGAATATATTTGTTTGAAAAAGATGAGGGAAAGGGACCCATAAAGTCGATTCCCCAAACGTCAAAAAGTTCAATTACAAGTATATTATTTTGTGGTAATTCATGTCTTCTTGAAATATTGCCAGTCCTTTGGCATTGAGCACAAGTCATAATGAAGTTCCTGCAATCATGAAACAAACTGGGCCAATAAAATCCGCAAGATAAAATTTTTGCTACTGTTCTTTCTACCCCAAAGTGACCTCCTGTTTCTTTGGAGTGACAGTGCTGTATTATGCTAAGCTGTTCAATTTTAGGCACACATCGTCTAATTACTTGGTCAGCACAGGATTTAAACAAATACGGCTCATCCCAAAAATAATTCTTCACGTCATGCAAAAATTTCTTTTTCTGTTGGAATGACAAACCATATGGTATGATTTTTCTAACCAAGTAATTAACTATGTCGGCATACCAAGGTAATTCATGGATGTCTATTGCATGCAAATGCTCATCAGGGAATTTTTCATTGATGGGTGTTTCTAAACAATCATATTCCAAACGTGATAAATGATCAGCAACCACATTTTCACTTCCCTTTTTATCCTTAATTTCTAAGTCAAATTCTTGCAGCAATAGAATCCAACGAATTAACCTGGGTTTAGCATCAGCTTTAGCAAATAAATACTTAAGAGCAGCATGATCTGTGTATACTATTACTTTAGAACCTATCAAGTAAGACCTAAACTTGTCACATGCAAATATCACTGCTAATAGCTCTTTTTCTGTTGTGGCATAGTTTTTCTGGGCCTCGTTCAAGGTTCTACTTGCATAGTATATAGCATGAAAGATCTTACCTCTTCTTTGCCCTAGTACTGCCCCCACGGCATAGTCACTAGCATCACACATCAGCTCAAATGGAATCTCCCAATTTGGTGCAACAATCACTGGTGCAGAGCTGAGCTTCTCCTTCAATATATTGAATGCCTGCAAACAATTTTCATCAAACACAAAAGTAGAGTCTTTTTCAAGTAAATTACACAGAGGTCTAGAGATTTTAGAGAAGTCCCTGATAAATCTCCTGTAAAAGCCAGCATGTCCCAAGAAGCTCCTGACTCCTTTTACTGAAGTGGGTGGTGGCAACTTCTCTATTACTTCCACTTTTGCCTTGTCAACTTCAATCCCTTTTTCTGACACCTTGTGACCTAACACTATTCCCTCTCGTACCATAAAATGGCATTTCTCCCAATTTAGAAGTAGGTTAGTTTCCTTACATCTTTTAAGCACACAGCCTAAATTTTCCAAACATGATTCAAATGACTTCCCAAAAACAGAGAAGTCATCCATAAATATTTCAATAAAATTCTCTAACATGTCAGAAAATATAGACATCATACACCTCTGAAAAGTAGCAGGTGCATTACAAAGACCAAAGGGCATTCTCCTAAATGCAAAAGTACCATAGGGACAAGTAAATGTGGTTTTCTCCTGATCCTCGGACGCTATATGAATTTGATTATACCCAGAATAACCATCAAGGAAACAGTAATAATCATGCCCTGCGAGTTTTTCTAACATCTGATCAATGAAAGGTAAGGGAAAGTGGTCTTTACGGGTGGCATTATTCAATTTTCTATAATCTATGCAAACTCGCCACCCTGTCACAGTACGGGTTGGGATCAATTCATTGGCATCATTCTTTACCACTGTCATGCCACCTTTCTTTGGTACAACTTGGACAGGACTAACCCATTTACTATCAGAAATTGGAAAAATAATGCCTGCATCTAACAATTTAAGCACTTCCTTTTTTACAACTTCCTTAAGAGTTGGGTTAAGTCTTCTTTGTGGTTGTACTGTAGGTTTACACTCAGCTTCAAGAAATATCCTATGAGTACACATTAAAGGGCTAATTCCCTTAATATCCGCAATGGTCCACCCGATAGCTTCCTTATGTTCTCTAAGAACATCCAAAAGTTGTTGCTCTTGATCACCTGTCAAAGAAGAAGAAATGATAATTGGCAAAGTATCATTTGTTCCAAGATAAGCATACTTTAAATGACCAGGCAAAGGTTTAAGTTCAAGCACCGGGGGTTGTGTCAATGATGGCATCGGTTTCTTCTCAGTGGTCCCCAGCTCCTCATAGTGTCGAGTCTTGAATTCATAAACTTGTTCAACACGTTCTTCTTGGGGTTCATCTTCACCATCACTCCAATCATCTAAATCCCTAAGAACTAACTCCATCGTGTCCACACCTGCATTCTCTTCCATGAACTCAGAGGAAAGCTCATCAACACTATCAATAGTGTAACAGGATTTACAGTCATCAAATTTCTTTGTAGCCTCATACACATTAAACGTGACTTGTTCATCCATAACTCTTAAAGTAAGCTTACCTTGTTCCACATCAATTAAGGCTTTACCTGTTGCAAGGAATGGTCTGCCAAGGATCATGGGTACCTCTTTATCCTCCTCCATCTCCAAGACTATAAAGTCAACTGGAAAGATGAATTTATCTACTTTCACTAGGACATTTTCCACAATCCCTCTTGGGTATTTGATGCTCCTATCAGCAAGTTGCAAGGTAACATGAGTTCCCTTGCACTCTCCAAGTCCCAATTTCATAAAAATAGATAAAGGCATTAAATTTATACTTGCACCGGAGTCAATAAGAACTTTATCAAAATGAAAATTGCCTATGGTGCAAGGAACAGTAAAACTCCCCTGATCTCTTTGTTTTCTTGGCAAACTAGGTACATCATTCTGTAAGATCATTGAACATTCCCCTGTAAGCATCACCGGTTCATTCCCTTCAATCTTCCTCTTCTTTGTGAGTAAATCCTTCATGAACCTAGCATATGATGGCATCTGCTGAAGTGCTTCTGCAAAAGGAATGTTAATTTGCAATTTTTTAAAGACTTCTAAAAATTTAGCAAATTGTGAATCCAATTGTTGTTGCTTCAGCCTTCCTGGGAAAGGAATAGGAGGAACATATGCTTTCACTTTTGGTGAATTTTTCTTTGATTCCTCTTCCTTTTGTTTCCCTTTATCTTTTTCCAGGTTAACCTCCTCTTCCTCAAGTTTCTTATCAACCAATTCCTTACCACTTCTTAACATAATAGCATTTACACCCTTAGGATTTTGCTCAGTATTGCTAGGTAAAGACCCAGATGGTCTTTTACTCAACTGTTGAGACATTTGACTAAGCTGATTTTCAAGATTCCTAATGGTGGCTTGTTGATTTTGCAACATTGTGTCAGTCTTTTGCATATAACTTATCATGAGTTCTTCCATTTTAGACTGACCTTGCTGAGAAGAGGTATTATGATTAGGATATTGTTGATGGGGAGTATTATGATTAGGACCTTGCTTTTGAAATCCAGGAGGTTTAAGTACATTGTTATCATTTCTCCATGAGAAATTTGGATGATTACGCCACCCTGGATTGTAGGTGTTTGAATAAGGTCCTTGATTACCTCTTTGGAAATTGTTGACAAAATTTACTTGCTCTCCATGGGATGAGGAGGAAAAGTTTCCAGATGGGCACTCAAGAGTTGAGTGTGGTCCTGAGCATAACTCACAACAAGAAATTTGATTAACATTGAAAGAAGGTGTAGAGGTAAGTTTACTTACCTGGGCGGTAAGAGCAGAAATCTGAGCTGTTAAGGTGTCCATGTCATTGGCAGATGCCACTCTAGACTTACCTCTTTCATGTTGCCAATTATGTGCACTAGAGGCCATTTCATCTATCAAAGCACTAGCCTCATCATATGTCTTACTCATTAGTGCACCACCAGAAGCAGCATCTACCAGAGATCTCAATGTGTCATCTAAACTGAGATAGAATATCTCAATAAGGAGATTATCTGGTAATCCATGATGGGGGCATTTTCTAATTGCCTCCTTGAATCTTTCCCATGCTTCATAAAGTGATTCACCACTAAACTTACTGAAGTTTGTGATGTCATTTCTTAACCTAGCAGTTCTAGCTGGTGGAAAAAATCTCCTTAAAAATTTAGATGAGAGATCTACCCAAGTGGTTACAGAGTCTTGTGGCAATGAATTGTACCAAGCCCTAGCTTTTTCTCTAAGTGAAAACGGAAAAAGTTGTAGCCTAATTACATCATCAGATACATTATTCATTTTCACTGTATTACAATATTGAAGAAATACTGCAATATGCTCATCAGGACTTTCATTTGGATATCCTCCAAATTGATTTGATTGAACCATTTGAACGAGTGCTGGTTTTAACTCGAAATTATTAGCCTGAATTGTTGGTCTTCTAATTGCAGGACCTGAAACAACAGGTACCGTGTATTCTCGAAGTGCTCTACCAACACCCTGAATCTGATTGTTGTTCTCATCTGCCATGTTCTCTTCTTCCTTTCTTCTCTGCTCTCTTCTAAGTTGTCGCAAGCTGCGTTCTATCTCAAGATTAATTGGTAGAAGTTCAGCACTTCTACTCTTGCGCATAAAAAGAACCTTAAAGAGAATGGAAAACGATCACACAATGATAAGAAAAATTAAAAAAAAAAAATAATTGTGCCTAAATTACCAACAGAATTACGAAATCTAATATCTATTAGTTCCCCGGCAACGGCGCCAAAAACTTGATACGCTCAGAACGTATATATAAAATGGGAGCGTAAATTGCAGCAAGTGCACTGGTCGTATCAAATAATAAAGTGGTGAAAAGTAAGGTTGTCGATCCCTCGAGGAACCAATAGAGTACTTGATCTATGGCAATTCTTATCAATATCTAGGTGATTAAAAAGGGGTTTTGAAATGTCTAATCTAAAAATTTAACTTAAAGCAACAAGGAAAATTTTATGAAGAATCTATCAATTATGAACAAGGGAAATTAGAATTCACCCTAGATTTGTTAATCAAATTGCTACCATGTTATATCAACTTGTGGTTATAAGTTTATTCAAGTGAGTTTAGAAAATCCTTTTTAGGGATGTTGACCTTAAATTAATTAGTCGGCTTCCGCGTCTCCAATTAACCAAGGAATCAAAATTATGTTCATACACCTCCCGATGCTACAAACAACTAATGCCCTAAATCAATTAACCCTAATCCCTTAGTGATTAATTAACAAGAAACATTGCATTGTGCCCTCCATAGACTCTAATTAAACCAATTATCGCAACTCCCGTATTGACAATCAATCTAATTAAGAATTCCTAACAAATCCTCATCAACTCCCGTATCAAAAGGATTTCTAACAATTATAATGAAAGACCAATTATAATTGAAATCAAAGGAATTGCAATCATGAATAATCCTAATAATTCCTAATCATATAACATGGCTACAATTATCCTTTTAACATTCTAGGGTTTCATCCAATTTCCCACAAGGATGATTTAGAACATTATAGTATGAATTGCATAAAAACAATTGAAATAAATAGATGCAATGGAATTCATA
Organism: Laguncularia racemosa; assembly: GCA_037954665.1. Classification (NCBI taxonomy): domain Eukaryota; kingdom Viridiplantae; phylum Streptophyta; class Magnoliopsida; order Myrtales; family Combretaceae; genus Laguncularia; species Laguncularia racemosa. Next base: position 25,657 of record JBBMOL010000754.1, read on the forward strand.
TTAAACAATAAGATTAAACTAATAAATGGCATAAAAGAAAATAAAGTAAATGGAACAATTGCTATAATCTTCAAGAGCTTCAATCTTCCAAAATGACTCCTTGAATTCTTCAATTGAAAGCAAACTTCAACAAAATGACATTCTTTCTTCAAACTAAACTTTGGAAAAATCTAAAGTACCTAAGGAAATTCTAATGAGGCTAAAAGAAAGACAAATGATGCTAAAACAAAGAAGAAGAACAAAAGGATTCTAAACAAAAGAAAGGATGGATTCTCCAACAAAAAGGGATGCTCTCAAGGTTCACACAAGGGGCCTATTTATAGATCCAAAGAGGAGGGGATAAGGTTGATCTGATGAGGATTTGAGTCAGCAAATTAAATAAGATACGATTTTGGAGAGATTTTCGCAATGGATATCCGGGGAGTAATGAAGGCCGGTTCAAGGCCGGCTTTAAGGCCGGCGGCTTTAATGCTTTTTAAGGCCGGTTTAACATAGGCCGGCTCAAGGCCGGCTCAAAGCCGGCGGCCTTGAATGTAGGCCGGCCAAGGCCGGCGGCCTTTATTGCAATCCTCCGCTCGCTTCTTCAATTTTGTGAAAAACTCCTCCAATTAAATTGTAATTTACTTTTGGGTCCTCAAAACCTGTATTTTCACAATAAACACCATTAAGTATCATTTCTTTATATTTTCTTATAATATTGAAATAAATTTAATATAAGTCCAAAAGAAAATATAAGTATAATGTGATCTTATCACTTTCCTAAAATCTATCTTAAGGTTAGTCAACCCAATATGGACACTTTCCTAGATTTTCCCGATTAGTCAACTCTTGGGGCACTTTTCGGAAACATTCTTCCCAAACAGTTGCTAGTCTAACAAGACGCTTATGTCGACAGGTAGCCAGCTCATAAGGGCGCTTCCTAAGTAAATTTTCTTTCTAAGGTTGCAAGTCTGATAAGACGCTTCCTATCATTATTTCTCATACATTCCTACTCGATGCTTGAGATGTGTCCTGTCGCCAATTAGTTAGCCCATAAAGCACTTTTTGGAGAGGGAACATTACCTTGAATTGTTAGGAACATCTTCAACCGTAGGATTATCAGCTCTTGGGGCATTTTCCTACTAAAACCTAATTCAAGAGGTCAAAAATGGCGTTTTTTGTTTATCTTTGTAGTTAAGTTTTTCAAAACTTTACCACAAAGAGGGGTAGTTGTAAACACCCCATTTTTGCCCTAGGAGTCAATAATCTTCAATAATAATCAATTTTCAATTTTTCCTAATTTTTCCTAATTTAACATAAAATAATAAAAATGTTCAAAAATAAAAATAAATAGGAAAACACTTCAATTTTGAAAAATGATTTCGGAAATAGCAATAATGAATAATAAATAATTTTTGCAAATTTTTGAAATTTCAAAAAATACAAAAAAATAGAAAAATTGCATTGCATATATGCAATTTGCGAAATAAATAAAATCGCGAAAGTGGGCTAGCCCAGCTGGTCCGGACCATGGCTAGGTGCGCGCGGGGGGGCGCTTGGTCAGACGTTTGAATCGCGGAGGAAGCAGTTTCCGCGTTTTGCAATTTTTCGACTTATCCAAGACACGTGGTAGCATCTGATTGGCTGGAAGAAACGTACGCGCCGGGCGCGTGATCGTCTCCTACCTTGAGCCCGAGATCGCCGGTGAAGAAAAAATTCGTATTTCGGCCGTTTTGATTCGATTTTTTTGCACAAATCCAACAGATCTTCAACAAAAATAAGATAAACATTATCTAATTAAAATCAAATCACAACAAATCGTTGGATGGGCACGAATCAGAGTTGGTTTTTCAACCGAAAATCCGATCAGCTTCAATCGGAGGAAATCCGAGCTTATCCAACTCGATTTCAAGCGCCTATAAATAGAGGAGGAGATGAGGAAGCAAGAACACGGATCAGAATTGCGAGAAAGAGAGAAAAGAGTGTAGATCGGAGGAAACCCAAAGTTGCGACCGCCGATCGGAGTTGAGCCACCGCAAGGAGACGTTCTAGGAGTAAACCGCCACCACCATAGGATTCAGCACCCTCAAGAAGCTAGGATTTGACACTTCACCCGCCGCAAAAGACCGCAGGAACGCCGTGAACGAGCCAACCCCGCCGCCGTGTCCGACCGATCCGACCCGACCCGATTTGACCCGACTGACCCAACCCGCGCACCGACCCGGATCCAGGTAAGTCGGATTTTCCGGATTTTTTTTATTTTTATTTAATTAATTTTGTTTATTTATTTATTCTGAATTAATTAATTTATTATTTGATATTTAGTTATTTATTTATTTTTAATAAATAGGAAAATGTAGAAATTAGATTTTTCTAGAATTTAATAATGTAGAAAAATAATAAAAAAATAATAAATAGATAAATAAAAAATAATAATAATAATAAAAAATATAGAAAAATAATAAAAAATTAGGAAAAATAAATCATAAAATTTTAGATGTCAAATAGGATAGATAATAAACAAAAATTCCCAAAAAAATCACAAAAATCCCCAAAAATCACGAAAATCAACAAAAATTCCCAAAAAACAGAAAAATCCCCAAAAATTCTCAGAAATCACAAAATTAACAAAAAATCATAAAAAGATAAATAAATAAGTTTTAGCACTTAGAGAAATCATTTTCATCAAATAAATCAAAATTGATGTTTTCCCTACAAAATCATTTTTCAAAATGAAATCAAGCTTAGGCTTAGAGTTTTTAGGAAAAATCCCAAAAATGGTAAGAACATAAATCGAAAGAAATTTCAAAATTAAAATTCACCAATGCACTAAAGATTTTCAGAAAAAGCGAACTACGGCTTGTTTGATCCTGAGTAGCAGGTACGTAGGCACCCATTCAGGTCAACCCATAAAATAAATGAAAAATCGTTTTTTTTGAAATAAATTCAAAGACATAACAAAAATTAACAGAAACACAATGAAACACATTTCTAAAGATGAACAATTTTAGGAGATCAGGTGGTAACCGTATAGGTTTTAATAGGTTAGCCTCCGGACTTAGAAACTCTGGTTTTCCCTTTTTCTCTCTTCTCATAAAAACGAGATGAGGAAATAACGACGACTAGTAGTCCAAATTAAGACTAATCCGCTCCTTTAGTCTTAATTCACTTTTTTCCCAACAACAGTTGGGTGGCGACTCAAAAAATGAAACGAAATTCCTAACTCAAGTCGAGGATCTACATTAGATGAGCATAGGGTCTAGTCTAGATCGAATTAGGAATGGGAATTCAAAAATTAGACTCGACATGGGGCAGCCGGTCCCATCATACTTTTCGAAATCTGGGGTCTTGAACTTCTCGGGGTATGCCTCTTCTTTGTATGCTGGCAAGTTGGTGATTCCGGCCTGTTCAAAACCGTCAGGGCCCTCATGGTTCTCATCTTGTCATGGAGCTGCTAGAAGAGTCGTTTCTCCATCTCCTTCTGCCTCTCTTTAGGTCGTCAGAGGTCGGCCCCTGGTTGACTTTTGGCTCATATTCAAAAGCCGGGTTAAGGTGGGAATTGATCTCTTCATATTCCGGAGGCTGTCCCTCCACTGCTTTCCCCTTTCTGGCCCCTGAATACTCTTCCTAGGTTAGTTGAGTGTTGCGCAGGAGGCCGATGCTTTCAGTTAAGAGGTGAACCTGGGCAGCCGGTTGTTGGACTGTTTGTTCTAGGGACATGATCCTAGAGTCCGAGGTAGCTTCAGCATTGGTGTTGTTGCGATTGTCACTGCTGTTGGCCATTTTTGTTCTTGAGCGCGTGAGAATTAGGCTTCGAGGAGGGTTCGATTGTTTGGAAGCTATTTTGATACCTGAATTCGCATTTTGTTTTGCTTTTAGTGTAATGAATGCATGAATGATATGCATGTGTCACGCGGATGCTAAAAGTAAAAGGGTTGACAACTGATTGACAATGTAATATTGAAAATTTACTTTTATTAACATTGAGAATTCTGGAGTTCAAAATGAAATATTACAAATAAAGATCTACTTCCTAGTTCTTTTAGTCTTCTGTTATGGAGGCTCAGATTTCCCACTGATGACGGCTTCCAATTCCTTGACTTTGGCTTAGCATTTCTCCAATTGTGCTCTAAGGCCTTGTTCCTTTGATCGGATTCTTTGAAACGTCCCTTACAGATGTCTTTCTTATGATCCGCAGCTTCAAAGTATACCTCCATTTGGGCCCTGACCTGTTCCAGGTATACTTCTGTCTCTGGATTGATCTTGTCTGGTCTTGGTTGGGTGACGTCTGGAACCTGATACGCTCTTTCCCCTGTCTGGTATAGCTGGTGGATTACAAATTCTCTGGTGGCTCGGTGCTTTCCCACTTCACCATCTAATTCCCCGAGGTCCACATTCGGGCTTTCAATTCTGGCTTCCCAAAGTGCTTTGACCTCTGCCAGCTTCACAAACTTCTCAGCTACTAACAGGTTCGGATCTTGATAATCAAAGGTAACTGCTTGTACTGAGGGCCGATAAACTATGTCTTGGATAGTGCCGAACTGGCGGACCACTAAGTTTGGGTGATATCCGATACATCCGCTGATTCCGATTAAAGGCACTGCTTGGAAGTTTCTACAGGTCAAGATGTTTTGTTACAGCAACTCCACCTGGCTGTCCATAGAATATCTTCGGCACTGAAGCTCCTAAGCAGCTCTACCAACTGTGGCTGGTAAGGTCGTCGGGTAGCTTAACTTTTCTACACATGAATCCACCGGATCCGCCTATTAGGCTAGGGTTTCCTGACCATGTTCAACCCGAAACACTTGAGGTGGCTTACAAACCATATTAGCAGAAGGTTGAGGCTGGAGCGAAGGATCCCATGGCCTTTCTTCTTGAGGAAGTTTAAATTCCGGATCTGTTCGCCAGTAGAGCCGGGATGTAGGATCTTCCCTCCAGGAATTGGGTCACCAGCTCTGCAACCCTGTAGTGAATATAGAAGGTCCCGGTGGGGAACAGTATGGTGGCGAAGGCTGTCAAGATGAAAGCGTTCACCCTTCTCTGTCTGTAAGTCTTGGGGTCCCCACTCAGGACGTCCTTTCTATCCCCATGTCCTCTCGGGCGATGAACCATGCTTCTAAATCATCCATCCGTATGCAATATCCATTACAGTTTGCCAGAGCTTTGTTGACTGCCGTCTTACGGATGCCTAATAATCTGCTGAAGGTACGGCTGGCCCGGCCTGTAGGTCTGGAATGTAGATCTGATTGGTTAGTGCTGGAGCCTGTAGCAACTGGGTGTACTCCTCCAAGGTAGGGGTGATCTCATGCAGCCCGATAAAGAAAGCGTGGGCTCGATTTCCCATAATTGGAGCATGGCCCGGACTAAAGGCAAATTCACCTCTATCTTTGTCAGTGATAGTATGGGGTCGATCTTTTACTGGATGAAGGCCTGCTCCTCCGGGTTGTACAAAGTAAACCAATGGCCCAGTACCAACTTTTGGTCCAAAGGTTTGTACACCCGTATTTCTTTGCGGAGGAGACGGTCAACTGCACTGCTAGCCATCTATTACAATAAGAAATAGCCTAGTTACAAATAGAACTACGAAAACATTACAGGGAAATGGTCCTGAACTCCAAGGACAAAATAATAAACCATTACATTGTCATTCAATTGTCAACCCCTTATGATGTTATGTATGCAAGTAGGTTGGTTCTGATTGGTTCCCGAGCTCTATGGCCTCCCGCATTCTCGAAGAAATGGATCTTAGGCCATATCGAAGCATAGGGTGGGGTAGCCTAATCGGTCCCGAACGGTGAATCAACTCACCTTCGCCCGAAACCTACAAAATGGCTCCCTGTCTTAGGTTTCTAGGACGGTCCGGGTTCGACCGCATCTACTCACACAAACATATGTATGCATGCAAATTAATTAATCCCTGAAAAGTTAGTAACAAAGTAATAATTGAAACACATTCTTAAAGAGTACAATTCGAAGAGATTCAGGTGGCTAGCCTACTGACATGCATTCCCCAGTGGAGTCGCCATCCTGTCGAGTCTAATTTTTGAATTCCCATTCCTAAATCCGATCTAAACTAGACCCTAATGCTCATCTAATGTAGATCCTCGACTTGAGTTAGGAATTTCGTTTGATTTTTGGAGTCGCCACCCAACTGTTGTTGGGAAAATTGAATTAAGACTAAAGGAGCATATTAGTCTTAATTTGAATCACTAGTCGTCGTGATTTCCTCTTCTCGTTTTTGTGAAAAGAGGAAAAGGGAAAAACCAAAGTTTCTAAGTCCGGAGGCTAACCTATTAAAACCTTTATGGTTACCACCTAATCTCTTGAAATTGTTTCTCTTTAGAAATGTGTTCTATTTTGTTTCTGTTACTTTTTATTATGTTTTTGAATTATTTCAAGAAAATGATTTTTTCATTCATTTTATGGTTGACCCGAATGGGTGCCTACGTACCTGCTACTGAGGATTAAACAAGCCGTAGTTCGCTTTTCTGAAAACTTTAAGTTTGTTTGTGGAATTTTAATTTTGAAATCTCTTTTGCTTTATGTTCTTACCATTTTTGGGATTTTTCTAGAAAATTCTAAGCCTAAGCTTCAATTTTATTTTGAAAATGATTTTAGGGAAAAAACATCAATTTTGGATTTATTTGAAGAAAAGGATTTTTCTAAGTGCTAAAACTTATTTTTTATGATTCTTTTATAATTTTTGAATTTTTTTTATGATTTTTATGATCTTTGTGATTTTTTGTTATTTTTGTGATTTCTAAGAATTTTGTGGATTTTTTGGAATTTTTTGTTTTATTTTCGTGATTTTTGGGAATTTTTTGTGATTTTGGGATTTTTGGGAATTTTTGTGATTTTTGGATTTTTGGGAATTTTTATTGATTTTCGTGATTTTTGGTTTATTATCTATCCTATTTTGACATCTAAATTTTATTATTTTTTTCCTAATATTTTTTATTATTTTTCTATATTTATTATTTATTTTACATTATTAAATCATAAAAAAAAAACTAATTTCTACATTTTCCTATTTATTGAAAATAAAACCTAAATCAACAAATAAATAAATGGCTAAAGAAATAACAAATAATAAATAAATAAATAAATAGAAATAAAAATCTGGAAAACCCGATCTACCTGGATTCGGGTCGGTGCGCGGGTCGGGTCGGTCGGGTCGAATCGGGTCGGGTCGGATCGATCAGACACGGCGGCGGGGAAGGCTCGTTCACGGCGTTCCGGTGGCTTTTTGTAGCGGGTGAGGTGTCGATCCTAGCTTCTCGAGGTTGCTGAATCCAATGGTAGCGGTGGTTTGCTCCTAAATCGCCTCCTGGTGGTGGTTCAACTCCGGCCGGTGCTTCGCGGTTTTGGGTCTCCTCCGATGCTCTCCGATTTGCACTCTTTCCTCACTTTCTCTCAATTGTCATTCGTGCTTTGGCTTCCTCTAATTCTCTCTATTTATAGGAACTTGAAATCGAGTTTTGATTAGCTCGGATTTCCTCCGATTGAAGCTGATCGGATTTTCGGTTAGAAAAACCAACTCCGATTTGTGTCAATCCCTCAATTTGTTGCGATTTGATTCCAATTAGATAATGTTTATCTTATTTATGTTGAAGATCTGTTGGATTTGTGCAAAAAAAATGAATCAAAACGGCCGAAAATACGAATTTTTCCTTCCGCCGGCGATCTCGGACCCGAGGTAGACGACGATCACGCGCCCGGCGCGTGCGTTTCCTCCAGCCAATCGGATGCTGCCACGTGTCCTGGATAAGTGAAAAAATTCAAAACACGAAAACTGCTCCTCCCGCGATTCGAACCCTGACCTCGCACCCACACCGCGCCTTTAGCCCATGGTCTGGAACAGCTGAGCTAGCCCACTTTCCTGATTTTTCTAATTTCACAAATTGCAATATATGCAATGCGATTTTCCTATTTTTTTGTATTTTTTGAAAATTCCAAATTTTGTAAAAATTGTTTATTATTTTTATTGCTATTTCTGAAATCATTTTTCAAAAATTGATGTGTTTTCCTATTTATTTTTATTTTTTTGAATATTTTTATTATTTTGGTAAATTAGAGAAAAATTGGAAAAAAATTGAAAATTGATTATTTTTTAGAATTATCGATTCCTAGGGCAAAAATGGGGGTGTTTACAATCTCATTCGCCATCTCTTCTACTTGTTCTCTATACTTGTTGTCTCTTCTAATCTGGCGTAGAGTACGCTCAATCTCAATATCGAAAGGTAGGAGATCAGCACTCCTACTCTTGCGCATGTAACACTTGCAAAGAGACCAAAAGGCAAGAAAAACTAAATTGCACCTAGATACCATATGAATTACGAAATCTAATATCTATTAGTTCCTCGGCAACGGCCCCAAAAACTTGATACACCCAGAACGTATATATAAAATGGGAGCGTAAATTGTAGCAAGTGCAACTGGTCGTATCAAGTAATAGAGTGGTGAAAAGTAAGGTTGTCGATCCCTCGAGGAACCAATAGAGTACTAGACCTATGGCAATTCTTATCAATATCTAGGAGATTAAAGAGGGACTTTGAAATGTCTAAGTTAAAAATTTAACTTAAAGCAAACAAGGAGAATTTTATGAAGAATCTATCAATTATGAACGCGGGAAATTAGAATTCACCTTAGATCCATTAATCAAACTGCTACCATGTTATATCAACTAGTGGTTATAAGGTTATTTAAGTGAGTTTAGAAATCCTTTTTAAGGATGTTAACCTTAACTTAATTAGTCAGCTTTCGCGTCTCCAATTAACCGAGGAATCAAAATTATGTTCATACACCTCCGATGATACAAACAACTAATGCCCTAAATCAATTAACCCTAATCCCTTAGTGATTAATTAACAGGAAATATTGCATTGCACCCTCCATAAACTCTAATTAAACCAATTATCGCAACTTCCGTATTGATAATCAATCTAATTAAGAATTCCTAACAAATCCTAATCAACTCCCGTATCAAAAGGATTTCTAACAATTATATCAAAGACCAATTCAAATTGAAATCAAAGGAATTGCAATCATGAATAATCCTAATAATTCCTAATCATATAACATGGCTACAATTATCCTTTTAACATTCTAGGGTTTCATCCAATTTCCTAAGGAAAAGACTTAGCAATTCATGGAGATAAAGACATGATTATGATTCAAGGAGATTCGTGTAAAAGAAATCATATTCAATGGTTGGATCAAATGCTTGAATTGCATATAAGAAATAAAGTTCAGAAATCACCAATTCAACAATACAAATAATACCTTAATTGAAAGGAACTTCATAAAGGATGATAATCTCCACGAAGATCACAAAGTTTTCTCCAAGATTTGATCTCCACAATTCTCCCTTAAAACTAGGTTAAAACTACTCTAAGAACACTAAAATTTGACAAAAAGTTCCTCTTTAAATCGACATAAGACCTATATATATGCAAGGGGAGGCGAGAAGATGAAATTTAAAACAAGTCCGGTCCAAGGTCGGCTTAAGGCCAGCCAAAGGCCGGCGGCCTTCATTTAAGCCGGCTATGGCCGGCAGCTTTAATCTCTCATTTGCCATCCTTCAATCTTTTCATGCTTCAATTTGTATGCAATCTCTTGAAATTGATTAAGCTTTGAACTCAAAGTCCTTCAACATCTGAAATATAAAAATAAACATGATTAAGTACCATTTCCTTGTGATTTCTCTAAAATCAATAATGAATACTTGCAAATTGCTTAATGAATTATGATTAAAAATATGCCTTTATCAATTATCACTGGATATTACACACTAGCAATAAAAGGATGCAACTTAGAAGATCTTGATATTACTCGCAAGAAATTCTAAGCCAAACTCGCCACAATTTCCTAGAAAATTGATAAGCGTGGATGCTAGCAAGAGGGACTCTCTCATATGGCACAAAAGTGTATATTTTTCAAATTGACAAAAGCTCCCTAAAAACCTTAGTTAGCAAGTATTTATACTTGCTCCAATTAGGGTAAAAAATGTTCAAAAGATTACAAATATGCCATTAAGTGGCCTGTTCTAAAATCAAATTACAAGTTCCAAAATGAACAAAAATGGTCGACTAAAAATGACAATTACAAGTAAAAGATGGTCTTCAAGTGGCCGGTTTTTCCTTCAATTGAACAATTTGTGGGCCGTTGGATGTGACTCAAAAAATGTCTCGAAGTTGATCCTTAGTGCATGTTATTTAGCCATCCTATAAAATCATTCAATGTACCTACTAAAGTGCAAAATCAAAACATTATTATATAATTTGTGGCCATATGTGGATGTTTTGGGCTCATACATCTAAGTTAAATACCCCCATTGCTGGAACCGCCCGGGTAGGTTCCCAAACATTAGGTCATGTATGAAATATAATACTGGTGAGAAACAGCTCAAACCATAAAGATAAATTAATTACTTATACTTCCCTTTTCCCCTTTTTTATATAACCTTTAAATTAAAGTTTATAAAATTTAAAAAAGAATAAGCTAAAACTAAAACTAAACTAATTAACCTAAAATAAAAATTAATGTAATTAAAACATATAAGAATGCAAAACCACCATGTGCAGGCATTGATTTCCTTAGGATATCTATATAATCTATTCCATTAGTCTCATCCCAATTTACTGGATCATGAGAATTCGTAAATTAAACTAATAATTCTCTCAAGATTATTAATTCCTAACTCTTTGTTAAATTTAAATTTAAATCTCTTCTTAATTAAAACCCTTAAGTTGTATTATCATTTTATGAATTCTACTATTAGCTTTGACCTTAATTCAGAACATATACATTGTCCAATCTCTAAAATTGCATGTAATTCTTTCCAATTATACAAAACTACTCATATATAGGATCTCTCAATCTCCGTATATGAAATTAGATAATATAGATTAATACTCTAAAATATTAATTTATGACAATAAAGTACACATAATTGGATCACAATGAATTGAGAATCATAAACTTAATAAAGAAGCAAGAATTCGATTACATATTCCCAAGGTTTTCAATATTTAACAACCAAACTAGCTAAACATAATGTTAAGTTCTCTAATTTAGTTTTGATGTTAACAAAAGGGGAAATAATGGTACGTATGTTTAAGCTTGTCAGAAGTTGTTTCAGAAGATAGTACGTAAATTTTTCTAAATTGAACAAAGAGACAGAAGCTTGTTCAGAACCTTCAAAAGTGTTATATAGACTATTTTTGTTCTGACAAAAGGTGGTCAGAAGTTATATAGTGTATCCGTAGTTCTCGTGTTAACCTTTCAGAAGCACTTTCAGAACCTTTACAATAGGAGAACAGTTGATAGGTTGTTTTAGAAGCACTTTAAAAAACCTGTACAACAGGAGAACTGTTGACAAGTTTTGCTTTAGAAGCTCTTTCAGAACCTTCCATGCCTGTCACGAATTTTTTCTAGATTTCGTTCTAAGTTTTATATCGATAGTTTTTAATAAATTTCAAGGCCTAGCTCCACATGTCAAGTATATTTGAGTAATAACTTGGTGTGTTTTACTAAAGTTGGATTTATATCATGGGGTTTTTAATTTACATAAAGTTTTTTACAAGATTTTATTCAAAGATTTTATTTTGTGATAAAGTGAGTTCATATAAGAATTACAGGTTTATCAAGATTTAAATCTAGATATTTGTGCTATATTTTGGGAGATCCAATAGTTACAAAGATAAGGATAAGAAAATATGGTTGTTACATAAAGATATGGTTCTAACAATATATGGGATATCAAGATAAGGCCCACAATGTGAGGGATATCTTTAACAAACTTGATCTAAGGAATATCTCCAAAGAGATCTCGGTCAAACTGATTTATCTAAGCTTCTCCTCATCAAAAATATCAGGGAATGCAGATCCTCTCCAACAGATTCAACTTTTTTTTAAATACAAAATTTCAAAATAAATTCAAGCTTGTCACATGGAACTTCATGAACATTACATTCTCAAAAGTAACCGTTACGTTCTCTTCATAAAAGGAGTGGTTAGTTTAAATAAAAGAATAGAGAGAGAACGTTCTTCTAAGAAAAAAAAAGCACACGGAAAAGAAAAGACTCATAAATCTTCAAGCGTAAAATTTTTTTACATATAATGTGATCTAATTTATAGAGGAAATTTGATATTCCTCATTGTTATTGTAATTCCTTTCTTTTATAAGAATTGATAGTTGTTTCATCACTGTAGTTTGAGTGATTAGCTTAGTGAAGAAGCTAGAAAGACTCAACAGTGAGACTTCGCCTTGAAGATACACTTTCAATTTGTTTGAATAGTGAAAAAATAACCGGTATAGACAACCGAGACCCCGGCGTGGAGCTAGAAGAGAGGACTGATGCTCGAGGCGGAACCTCTATAAATCTCTGAGCATTCTTTTCTTCTCTACTTCATTTTATTTATTGCACATTATTGTTTTTCATCTTTGTTATTCAGGACATTTTATTAGTCAAGAGTTTTTGAATGATTTGCAAAAATTGAAATTCTAGGTAATTAATCAATTCACCCCCCCCCTTTATTAATCTAATTGGGGGCCAACACATAAAAATCAAAAGTGGATGAAAAGTAAAAATCATAATAAAACCCCCTTTGTTAAATTGCTAAATCTTGCACTCTTAACTCCTTACTGCTACTTTTGAAAACCTTAGTTCGTCATCTAAAGAATGCCAAAAGTTCCCCTTTCCTTGTCTTCAAATTCCTTAAATAACAAAGTGAAAATTCATAAGACTTAGGAGTGATCATGGCTATGAAAATGAATATGAAGTCAATCATGAACTTCATTGTTTCTAAACTTGACTTTCATTGAAGTTTGCAAAGTGATGGGGAAACAACCTTGTGGTTTCAGTGGTGGGAAACCTTTAAATTGGATACATGAGCCTTTGAATCCACATATGGCCACATTTTATCTAATAATGTTTTTATTTTTCACTTTAGCAAGTATATTTATCGATTTTACAGGATGGCCAAATAACAAAACACTAAGGATCAACTTGTGGGACATTCTTGGAGTCACATCCTACGGCCCCCAAATTGTTTAATTGAAGTGAAGAATTGGTCACTTGAGGACCATTTGTATTTGTAATTGTTGCCTATGAGAATTGACCATTTTATTTTGTTTCTTGTAATTTATGTTTTGGGAACCAACCACTTAAGTGGCATCTTTATAATTTTTGGTGTGTTTTTTTCCCTAATAGGAGCAAGTATAAATACTTGCTAACTAGGGTTTTTTGGGAGTTTTTTAACATTTTGAGAAAATTATACACTTGTTACCGTGAGGCTTTTTCTTCAATTGCAATAGATCTCTTATCAATTTCTTTGTGAAATTGTGGTAAGAATCAACGAGAGTGGATTGTGAGTCATATCAATCTTATCTTTTTGTTTTACAATTTGTTTTTTTGTGAGTAATATCTAAGTACAATTTGTTGGTTACTTGTTCTTATCACATGAATTAGGGTTATATATTTTTAGATTTGTCATTTCAAATTGAGATTGAATTCTAGTTCATTTGCATGTGGTTCCATTAAAGTTTATACACTTTCTTGTTTTACTTCCATTTAGTGTTCAAACTTGTGAATTGGACTTCCATTTTGAAGTAATTGACGCGTCATTTTGTTGAGGGAGTTGGTTGCTCACGCTTTGTGATTTTATGTGTTTGCCATCCGATTTGGTTGGGCACATCATAATTTTTGGTATCAGGCATAGGTTGTGGATAGGGTTTACATGAGCTTCAATTGAAATTTAAGGTTCTTAAATTTTACTTCTTGATCAAAATTGTTAAAGTGGAATTAAAGTACTTTATTGTGATTTTTGTTGTGTTATAATTGTTGTTGTTGAAGGGAAGTGGAGACATGTAGTATCCTTATGTTTTTGAATTCCCATGAAGAGAAGGGGAATTAAAGGTGTTTTTTCCTTGTAATGTTTGGGAAAATTATAGATACATTTTTAAGACAAAGAGGAGTGAATTCTTGTTTGTGGTTTTAAAAATTTGAGGATTGTCAATTGCATTTCCCGATTTCCCTTGCGGGGAAAATAGGAAATTTTTTGAATTCAAATACTTTCATTAATTTTGAGAAGTTATTGTTGTATTAAAATGATGCTATTTGAATTTTAAATTTGTTCTTCCCATTTGTGGAGAGGTTTTCTTAAGAAGTGTATTTGAATTCTTTCCCTTGATTGTGTTGTGAAGGGTGTTTTATGGTTGTAGAAGTGTACATTATGAAGTGAAAGGGGGGGTTGTTTTTAAAGTTTGACAAGGTTAAGGTGTGTGTGTGTGGCAAAGTGATTTTGTGTTGTGGAGAAGGGAAGGGTGCTGCAGGAGTGTAAGTATGTGTATGTGCCGTGATTGAAAGGGAGTTATAGGGGTTTAAAAATTTGAATTTCAAAAAGCAAGCAAAAAAGTGTGGAAGTTATTATGTTTTGATGCTTGAACACTTAGCGAATTCATTAACCTACTATTTGGAGAGTGTTTAATTTTTATTCTATTGTCGTTGATAATTGAGTGGATAGTGTGTGAATTTAAAGTGGAGTTTTGTGTTTATTTTTGTAGGTTATTTCGTTTTGTGTGGGGGTTTGAAGTGTGATTGTAGTAAAGGGGAGTATATATTTTTTGAATTATTTGGGTAATTTGATAAATCAATTCACAATTATGTCGAATGATTTGTAAACAGGGGATTGGAAATGAGGCTAATAGCCAAATTGGGGGTGGATAGGGTCATCATACTGTGGTGGAAGAATTCGGAGGAACAACTTCGGACCTTACCATATTGTTACTCATTTGCAACAAGGATAGATAGGATGATGTGCCACAACCCCTAGTGGGAATCCTAAGCACCCCCACCCAGAGTAACTCAGAACGTTCAAAGGGAGGGGGCAGTAGGGGAAAAATTTGGGAAAGGGGAGTGGAAGGAGATCATCACACTTTGGGAAGAAAGGTGATAATTTTTGGGCTAAACTATATCTGAATAGGGGTTTTTTGGCCCCCTAGGGGACTAGAATATGTGAAATGGTGCCTTCATTTGATGTTAGGGGCTGAACAAAGATTACTGGATTAGGAGGTAAAAGGGTTTAGGGCCTTTTGGTCTTATGATATTGATGATAAACGGGGTTTTTCTTGAGTATAGAGTTCATGGTTATGCCGCCCTTTTGGTGGAAAATCTGATGACGTAAGTGAAGGGATGAAGAGGTCGAAATACACCCTCAGAAAAAATTCTAGGGAAAAAGGTTCATTCCGAGCATATAGGCAGGAACTGTTTTTGTGTCTCCAAAAACTAAAAATAGGGGGGCAAAAAGTAGATGACTAGTTAGGGTTGAGAATTAATGATCAAATGTGGTCAGTAGAGCTTCCCAAACAAAAACCCAGACGTTTTGTATCTAGGTTAAATACAAGATAGCTAATGTTTTGGCTACAAAAGTATAGTACACTTGATGGGTATTAGTTAGCCTTGAAAGTGGAAAGGCAGAGGCAATTCAATTATTTTTGGGGCACTAGTAACAGGATAGCCTACTACTAAACCCCTGGGGGCTGATGGTCAGTTGGGTAAACTAAAGGGAGTAGGCGAACTGTCAAAGGGTTTTAGATAGAGTTATCCCTAACATAGAAAAGGAGAAAAATGTTTTAGAAAAGGGAAAGAGGTAGTTGGATTAATTTAGACAGATAGTACCGAGGGACCAGTGGGAAGATGCGTCAGATTAAAAATTTCAAAATTTTAGGATTTGGACATAGGAAACATGTGCCCAATGAAGGGAAAGACTTGATGTGCTCAAAAACACTTTGAAACACAATCAAATGACTCAAATAAAACAAATTCAATTCAATCACAAAACCCCCCCTAAGGAGACAATTCACGTGAACACCTTGGAGATTTGATGGAAAATGTAGTCAAAGATGTAATTCAATCCCTATTTGTAAAATTCACCAAGTAACCCAAAAAGGATTTAAATCCAGTGGAAAAACAGATCAAAAGAAAACAACAAACCCCCCGAAATTCCACTTCCTCCCCCTTTAAACCCAAATTTACGACAACCACTAAAATGTATATATAATTAAGTACTAAAAAAACAATCAATTTTACAAAATGATTGTCCACGAAATCAACCACAAATTTTTCCCAAAAAAGATTCAAATTACCCTAGTATGACTCTTAGAGAAAAAATGAAAAACAGCAAAGATGAAATCGTAGACTCACAATTCCCTTTTCGTCGCATTGAAAATTCCAATTCTTGGGTTGAAATTGATAAGGGTTTAACAAGGAGAACCGAATTCCACATGTAAAAGTGTATGATTCTAAATGCAAAAATGGCCTCCTAAAACCCTCTTCAAAGAAGTATTTATACTTGCTACCCCTGGGTTAAAAAGGGTAAAAATTAGAAGTTTTCCATTTTTAAAAGGTGGTGCCCTAAATAAAAATTACAAGGAAAAAAAAGTGTCCCAAAACCCAATAAACCAAAAAATTTTCATAAAAAAATTACAAAGTGAAAATTCATATGTCTTCATGAACCAATGCCTCGAAATGGAAAAAAACGCACGGGTCTTTGTTGTCACCCTGAAAATGTTCTTGTCCATCAATGTTGTAGGAATTTGGGGATCCCATGGAGAATTTCTTTGCCCTGTAAATTATTCTAAATTTATTAAATAAAGACATAAAGAAAAATAGGGATTGGATCACACCAAAATCGGGTTCTAAAAATGTCGAGGTCAAAATTTTCCCACATCTCTTCGGCTTTAAAGTTTTTCCCCAAAAACAGGGGTCTTTTCGGAAAACCCCCCTTTTTTGGAAGGTTATTGGGACAATCGGAAGAAAATATGTGCTTTGATGTTCTGGAAAAACGCTTTTGACTTTTTTGGGAAATTTTTTTTTACTAACCCTTTTTGTTACCATTTTTGTTTTTTCCCAAGGGGCAATTATCAATTTAAAGGCGATGGACAAATCACTAAGCTCGCTTGTGGTTATCCAGGCGACCTGAACCGCGATGACTAACCCAAAAACCCAAAAAAATCCCCATTTTAAGACTTTTTCCCTTTGTAATTTATTTATTTAAATCATTAGTTGTAATTTTTGGGACATTTTTTTTTGTTGTAATAGGGTTTTTTAAGACATCCAAGTGGCATAATTATAATTTTATGGACTTTTTAACCCTAAAGAAAGTAAATATTTAATTACTTAAGTAGGGTTTTGGGGGGGACTTTGGATAATTTTTAGAAAAACACATTCTTGTGGCCGTGAGGAGTTCCCTTACATTGCCATTGATCTCTTATCAATTTCATCATTGTAATTATGGCGAGAACCAACTTGAAAGTGATTGTGAGTATATCAATGATTTCTTGTTGTTTGAAATTGTACTTAGTGAGTTATATCTAGGTGCTTTTGTTGTTTCCTTTGGTTCACGTGAATTTACGGTTTATTTTCAAATTGAAACTTTTCAATTTGAATTGGAAATTTTAGTTCATTTCTTTATTCATCATTAATAATCTTGCAATTGATTTTTCCATATATCCTTTTGGTTTCCGTCTTTGAAAATTAAGACTAATTTGTGAAGGAGTTGATTCAAGTTAAGTGTTGTTGATTTTATTGTGTACCCCCTCTTGTTTGGGGTTAGTTTTATTGGATTATGTTATGTGCTTGATATTTAAGCATATCTCCATTTGGTGTCACATCTTATTGTTTTACGATTTTGATTCATAAGGAATTAGGGGTTTACCCCTTTTTGTGGAGGGGTTTTTGATTGGGAAATTTCTAATATTTGTTGATTGTATGTGCTTAAACCCCCTTTTAGGCACATTGGTGCTTTTCATTGTGATGGTAGTTGTACTAATGTCATATTTATTGCATTAATAGTAACTTCAACTAGCTACTAGCCTACATACGAGCCCTTTTAAATTGCATTGGTGGACGACGAGGTAGTCTACATGTTACACAAAGGGCAAAGGTGCCAATCTATATAGGGGATAAAAATAGTGATAGATTTTATGATGTGCTTCCATGTACGCCATTCACTTATTGTTGGGTAGACCCTATTATTGATGAAAGGGTTACATGATGAGTTCAAAAACGCTTACATGTTTCAAAAGGATGGACATGAAAAGTTTTGACTCCTATGTCTCCATTTTAGGTTCGCTCTTTTCAAGAACAGATTAGAAACACCTCTGGCTCTTCCAGAAGTCTAGCCAACAAGCAAACACAAACACTGGGTTTCAATCTAAGAGAAGACCCTTCAGATTTGAGGGACAAATCTTTAAAAAGCCCGGGAGATGATAGGAATTAACCTACGGTTCCAATAGTGTGAAAATTGACTTGGATAAAATGAACCTAGAATCCACATTGGCCACATTTATCCAATAATGTTTTATTTTGCACTTTAGTAGGTTTCATTTTATCGGTTTTTACAAAATGGGGAAAAAAAAAATACGTTAAGGATAACTTGTGGGTTTTGGTAACATCCAAAGACCCAAATTTTCAATTAAGTAAGAAACGGCCATTTAAAACCTTTTTTTTTTGTAATTGTTTTTATGAAAATTACCTTTTTTTTTTATCGTAATTTATGTTTTGGGGGAACCCGCCCCTTAAGGGGATCTTTTTAATTTTGGTGTGTTTTTCCCAAAAAGGGAAGGAAATATTGCTAACTGGGGGTTTTTGGGACTTTTGACATTTTTAGAAAATTTACCTTTTTGCCCCAGGGGTTTTCCCTTAATTGCAAAGATTCAAAATTTTTTTGAAAAAATTTTGGCGAGAATAATTGAGTAATTGTGAATTATAAAAATTTTTTTTGTTGTTTCACAAATTTTGTTTAGTGAATAAATTAAGTACAATTTTTTTGGTTCTTGTTCCTATACAAATTGGGTTTTAAAATTTTTTTGTTTGATCATTTAAAATTTGGTTAATTTCGTTATTTGTATGGTTCCTTAAGTTTAGCATTGTTTGTTTTTACTTCTATTTATTTTTCAAACTCGTAAATTTGGGATTCCTTTTGAAGTTTTTAAAAATGACATTTTGTTGGGGAGTTGGTGTTCACCCCTTTGTGTTTGATGGTTTGCGACCAAAATTTTGGTTAGGTAATCAGCTGTTCACAAAAAAGATCATGAGCTTGTCTTGTTGGTTCCCTTTGTTATTTTTTCCCCCTTTAAAAAAATCATGTTGAAGTTATGGATAGTGACTGGGTGTGATTTTTTTAAAGTTCATAATTTTATTTTTTTTAGCTTTAAGTCACTTGAAATTATCTAATTTTTTTTTTTTTACTTCAAATTAACTCTTTGGCCCCTTAAATATAAATTTTTTAACTCAATTTAGTTTAAAA
Source organism: Laguncularia racemosa (assembly GCA_037954665.1). Taxonomy (NCBI): domain Eukaryota; kingdom Viridiplantae; phylum Streptophyta; class Magnoliopsida; order Myrtales; family Combretaceae; genus Laguncularia; species Laguncularia racemosa. The sequence continues at coordinate 44,947 of JBBMOL010000754.1, forward strand.
TTTTTAAACCCCCATTTATTTCTTTGAACAATATAAAAATCACTTAAAAAAAAATAGGTGAATTAAGCCTATTAGGTATATTTGGTCCCATCTCCAATTCTAACCTTTTTTATCTTTGGGTTTGGGGTTGGGGTGACCTTGACTTGCCCTTGTTTAAGTTTAGCTCAGTCTTTGCCCTTTAAGCAACCAAATGGCTCTTTAAAAAGTTTTAAACCCATACCGAGCTACCAATCCTTATTGCCTAGCTATAAGCCAAGTTAGGTTTATCTCCGGTTCCTCCACCTCTTTCATTCTTTAACATCTAAAACCCTTCACTGATAATCTTTTTTAACTTTAAAATGGAGATGATTAAGTAAATTTTTTGAGAAATTGGGCGTGAAAATATAAATTTGAGCTTGATTGATTTTTTTGTTTAGGTGGGGAAAAGGATGTTTGATGAAAAGATTTAATTCAAGAAATCAGGATAAAACAAGAAAAAGGGAAGTCACACGTTTTAAAGGGCCCGTGAAAAGGAATTGGAGATTCACGGTTCGGAAACATCCCTGTATCGCGGGAGGAATTTTTTCGGACAGACCATTTTCGGTTGGAATCACCCGTGTAAGCCAACCGTGCATTGAGGAGGACACACGGTTTAAAAACCCAAAAACGTAATCAACCTTTTAACGAAAGAAGAAGGATTACCGGTTTTGAAAAACGGTCGTGTGGGAATAACGCCCAGGTTCACTGACTCAGGACTACAAAACTTATCTACCCCCGTGTAGTTGCCCGTAAAACTATCGAGGGAAAATATTTTAATCTTTCGCCATATTTAAGGGTATTTTAACGCCAGAGGGAAGCACCCAGGTATAAATAGTCGTTTTGAAAGGGGAGAAAAAAGGGGGAGAGGGGAGAAAACGTAGGGGAATTTTGGGAGAAAAAAAGCAACCAAAAAGGGAAATTTTGAGTTTTAATTTAGAAGTGTTTCACACATGGTTTTTATTTTTTCTTTTTTATTTTTGGAACTGGTAGTAATTATATCCCCCGAATTTACGAAAAATTGATTATTGTACTATTTATTGCAAAATTTAAAGACGATTGGAATTGATTTCAAGTTTTTATTATTATTTTTGATTTGATGTTTGGCCGCATTGTTACTTGATTTGGAAAATTGTTGGAAAATTCTTGTTTAATAGTTTATACTGGAGAAAGGTTTTATGAATTGGGATGGAAAGGAAGCTTCCCTATTAATTTTTGAATGTTTAATTTTAAAAATTTAGGGTTGTGGAAATCTGCAATTTTTGTTATTGAATAAAAAAGGTATTTTTGTTTTACGGTTTGGATTAGGATTTGATTTTGGAAAAAAAATTAACTTAGTGTTAGATGCCCCGCGGATCACGATAACAGTATTTTTTAATTATTTCCTAAGGATTGAAATCGCTGTAATTAGTGGTAGTAAAGGGGGGTATGCGTTTGGCTTAATTTGATAATTTACTCATTGTTGATATCCTTGATTTCATTTCTATTAGTATTTTATTTAATTTAGGTTATTTGGTTAAATCAATTTACCCAAATTGTGGGGGTAGATGTCGGTTTGATTTTTGTATTTTATTGGTGACCTTGAGGGGTTTTATACTTGAATCAATCATATATTGTAATCTGGTGCACTTGCCAAAATTTTCGAAAAAAAAGTCGGAGTAAAAAGGTTTTTTAAATTTTTGTATTGCTACATTCAACAATTTTTTTGGGCCTTTTTTTCCCCGGGGGTCGGCGTTTTAAAAAAACTAACCGGGGGTAATTGACCTTTCTTCTTTATATTTTTACCTTGGTTTTTTTTTAAAAAGGACAATTAAATTTGTTTTCTTTGCGTTATAAAGGAGTTCTTTTAAACCCTTGAATTCGCCCCCCGGATTGATGGACAGTCAAAGGAAATTGGGTGTTGAACCTGCTGAGTGGGTGAGAATTCATAATAAAACGTACAGTGAAAAGCAGCGAATCTATATGAAAATGGCGGGGGACGGGACCATGGTTCAGTACCTAGGCCTATTTGGGTAGTACCCGGGTCTTTTATAGTGATCCTCATAGAGGCCAACAATTTTTAAATAAAAGGCCCCTATAAGAATTGATCCACAATCAAACCAATTTGTGGATTCCTGACGGGCCCTCTGCTTATTCGTGTTTCCCAGACATCTGGGTTTCCTTAAACAAGGGGTGTTGATGAGGCGCTAAATTGGTCTGTTTCCTTTCACTTTGGAGGAAAAACGGGCAGTGGTTAGTTTTTGGCCGGGATCCATCCGACTTGGACCCTGCTGGGGGAAAAAATTTTTGGCTATTTCTTTCCCCCCTTCTAAAATGCTGGTTGGGAATGATATCCACTTTTCCCTTTGTTGGAAAAGAGCCACCCATAACTTGGTTGCGTTTAAGGACTTGTTAGGCGGTGCCCCCACCACCAAATGCCAAAAGGTTTTTAAACCTCAATTTTTAAGGGCTTGACTATCCGACGCGACAAACCATCGATGTGCTGCTGGTGGCACACTTGAGTAAAGACTCCTGAAGAGACTTTAGAATTGTTTGAGAACATGGCCAAGAACAACCATCAATGGAGAAACGCCAGAGCAAGACCGAGAGTGGCAGGTTTCATGAAGTGGATATGATGACCACCATTGCGGCAAAGGTCGATGCCTAGCTAGAAAGGTCAATGGATGGCGATGTCTACACCACCCCTATATTATCCAACCGATTCATCACCGTTTCATGGCACAAGAGACTACAGAGCAGATTGATTATGTAGGTAACCCTACAAGGCCTCAGAACAACCCCTTATAGCAACACCTTAATTCCGGGTTGGCGCAATCACCCAATTTTTCATGGAGTAATCCACAATACCCTCGGGGCAATGCCACCGTACCGGGATTCCAAAGGCCCTCCTCCACCACCTCTTCCAGAAAAGAAGTCCAATTAGAGGACATGATCTCTAAGTTCATCCAAACATCCGAGCAACGCCAACAATCCACAGAGGCAGCTCTAAGGAATCATGAGGCGTCCATTCTAACTTGGAAACTCAGGTGGGTCAGATAGCAAAATGCTTTTAGAAAGACCGCAAGGATCCTTGCCTGGAAACACCGAACACAATCCTCGGGAACAGGTAAAGGCAGTGACTCTAAGGAGCGGTAAGGAATTGCAATCTGACACTATTGGGGTGCAGGGGGTTGCGCTTGAAAAAAGGGGTTGAGAAGAAAGAAAGAAGGGGGTGCTGGAAGGAACAAGGGGCTGAGGAGATCAAAGAGAAAGAGTGTGTTCAAGGGAAAGTTAAAGCATCCACTGTTCAGCCATACAAGCCTCCAATTCCATATCCGGGACGTCTGAAAAAGGATAAGGATCAAGAGCACTTCGGTAAGTTTCTAAACTTGTTTAAACAATTACATATCAACATACCGTTTGTGGAAGCTCTTGTGCAGATGCCTAGGTACGCGAAATTCCTAAAGGATTTGCTCTCGAATAAGAAACGGTTGGAAGATATTCTACTACAGTTGTTGGAGCTGAGTGTTCGGCGATTTTGCAAAACAAGTTGCCCAAGAAGCTCAAGGATCCGGGTATTTCACTATTCCATGCTTATAGGTGAACTACCGATGGAGAGAGCTTTGGCGGATCTCGGGGCGAGCATAAACCCGATGCCATACTCATTGTTCAAGCAACTGAATTGGGAGAGCCAAAGCAAACGAGGATGAGCTGCAACTGGCAGATCGTTCGATCAAGTTCCCTAGAGGAATCATTGAGGACGTCCTGGTTAAGGTAGAAAATCTTTATCTTCCCTGTTGATTTGTAATCCTTGATATGAATGCAGATGTGGAGGTCCCGCTGATTTAGGACGACCATTTTTTAGCCACTGCAAGAGCTATGATTGATGTGGCGGATGGAAGATTAGTTTTGAGAGTGGGGGAGGATGAACTGTGGTGAGAATCCCAGCAGCACTGAAACAAACTTTGAACGCCGACGATACTGTTATGCTATAGATTGTGTTAACAAGTCGGTAATGAGTGTTATGCAAGAGTTGATGTGTAGAGATCCTCTTGAATTGAGTTTGATAGCGGATGATGATGAAGTGAGTGAAAATGTGGAGATTCAAAATGTGAAAGCTCATCTGATAGCTTGTGAGGAAGTAGTTTGTAGAAAGGGGTTTGAGAAGATTGGGGTCAGTAAGGACGGAAGATTGAAACCGTCGGTTGAGGAACCCCCAGAACTTGAGTTTGAAGCAACTCCCTGAGTACCTTGAATATGCCTTTTTAGAGGCGCTCTAAACTCCCTGTCATTATTTCAGCTGGTCTGACAGGGAGCAAAGGGATAGCTTACTAAGGGCCTTGAAGAAGCACAAGGGTGTTCTTACTCGGAAGATATCTGATATAAGGGTATTAGTCCTTCATTTTGCACCCATAAGATCCTGTTGGAGGAGGATTTCAAACCTGTGGTGCAGCCTCAAAGAAAGTTAAACCCTAACAAGAAGAGAGCCAAGAGGAGTTTAGACTCCACCCTCCGGTGATTAATCACAAGGAGCTTCATTTGTCGAGCAAACGACGTTAAACAAAAGCGCTTGATGGGAGGCAACCCATGCAATTTAGGTAAGTTTCATTTTTGTTTTGAGTTATCACCATATTTGTTTTTCTTTTTTTAAAGTTGTGCAGAGGAGTATTTATGAAGAAGTTTTTTGAGGAGATGGACTTCAAGAAATAATCAAGAGAAGGAAAATTTTAACCCTCAGGAGAACACGGATTAAATACACGGGCGTGTATCGTGCCCGTGTAGAGGAAGGGTGACCCATAGAGTAATACACGGTCAAAAAACACGCCCGTGTGTCATAACCGTGTATACAAGGAAATTTTGAACAAGGTAGACACGGCAAAGGGAAACGACCGTTTATCAAATCCATGTATGGGGAGCGAGCCACAGAGGAATACACGGTCAATACACACGGGCGTGTGTCAGACCGTGTATGAGAGGTAAGTTTTCTAACTAGAAGTCAGAGGGGTACACGGTTGTATAACACGACCGTGTGTTATTACCCGTGCTTTCGCAGTTAGGCCTATACACGGGCGCATTACACGCCCGTGTATGGGGACGTGTATGTTCGGGTATTTATACCCCTTTTTGATAACCGTACCCCTCATTTTCATACACTCTACATCTACACATCTTTTCTCTCTATACATCATTCCCTTCCCATTCCCTTGTTGGTTTCCCTCTCCCATTGCTTTGACAAGGTAAGATCTTTCTCATTCTTTTTCCTTTCTCTTGCTTCCCTCTCTATTTGCTCACTCAATGTCAGATTTTCCATGTGAATGTGGCATGTTATAACATGTGGAGGATAATGAAACCTTAGGGCTTTTGTGTATCTGAATATGGATGATGTTTTTCATGCGATTTGTGAAGTTTTTCCATTCTCCATTGCTCGATCGCTGTTTGGATTAGAAAATCTAGGGTTTCGAACCGTTCATGCGTGATCCTTTGTGATTGGAACGTATTTTGGATTGCATGCTAAAGGGATTTTTGCTTTAAGCACCATTAGTGCATGTGATTGATGATTCTCTCGTAATTTCTTGCAATACACGGCCGTTTATGAGTTGTTGTTCAAATTTTGGCGGGGATTTTCTGATATACACGGCTACAATACACTCCTGTGCCCAAGAACCGTGTATGATACTGTGAACCTTAATTTTGATGATTTTGCATGCTTCCGTGATGCTAATGGTGGAGTCCCTTGTTTGCGATGTGGTTATTTGATGTATTACCTACGGGCTTTGTTTTTTTTACACCCTTTTTATTCTTGGTATGATCAGGTTCTGCTTATTTCCTTTGACAAAATGCCACGCGTCAAGACTGTTGCTCAAAAGAAGAAAAGAAGCCGATCCGAAACGGGTAGTTCAAGCCAATCTGAAGCTCTTCGATACCCTGTAAATATTCGAGAGAAGGATAAAGAACTCTTTACCCTATATAAGTAAAAAAAGGTCATCAAACCGAATGTGGTGTTGGACTGGGACGTTTTGAGAAGATTTGGGTTGGTCCAACAATTTGAGAGGCTCTTAGCTGACCGAGCCTGGTTTCACCTGTTCATGATCGAAGAAGACTTATATGAGGAGTTAATTCTTACTTTCTTAGCCACCTTCAAGATTTCAGGTACCATGAATGCTGGCGTAAGAAACGAAGTTGAGTTTCTGGCCCAGGGTGAGTACCATAAGATGTCCATGACTGAGTTCATAAAGGCTATGGGCATCTATGATGGGGGTTTTCTTCAAACCCCTGAGTTTCGCGCCCTTCCGGTTTCATGGGGCCCAAAGAATTCTATCTCCTTATGGACTCAGTATGGTATTGGTGCCTATAGTGCCTCTCACACCAAGGCCTCTCAACTGAGAAATAGAGTACATCATATCCTACATTACATTATGGCTCGCTCTACCATGGGTAGGATCGATTCAGAAGGCGTTGTTAACGCCAGAGACTTATTTCAATTGTGGGCCATGCATACTGGAACCCGCGTCAATGTGGGTGTTTTTGCCGCTTTTTGTCTTCAGCGCCAGGCAGAGAAAGGACCGAAAGGGGTTTTCCTAGGTGCTCTAATTATTAGAATTTTGAAAAATCTGGGTCTATTCCCACATCGAGCACCTAGTGATTTCATTGGGCGATCTCTGAAGCTTAAAGCCAGGATATTAAGCGATTGGAATTTCCACCCAATTGACGCTGGCGCTGAAGAGGAGATAGGGGAAGAGGAAGAAGAGGAACCACAATTGCAGGCTGAACCATTCGTCAATGTGCAGATGCTAGAGATGGTTTCTCAGCTATCGTGTGATGTGGGAGAAATAAAGAAAAGCTAGAAGATGATGAAGCAGAAGATCACTAAGATGGAAAAAACGGCAAAAGGGACTGAAGAAGTTTTTAATCGATTGCTTCACCAAGCTTGGTGAGAAGTTAGACATTCAGTTCTCTTCCTATGCCAGCTCCAGCGAAGAAGACGTGATCCCTCTCGAACCGATCAGCCGACAACGGCATACTGAGGGAGGATCGTCTTCTACGCCACTTGCTCCATCAGAGGAAAGCCCCCACAGACCAGGCAAGGAGCGAATGGTTGTTGAGGAAGACTCCGACGATGACGACTATGAGTCTGAGAAGGATGATGACTGATTTTTCCTAACTATTTGCTAACTTGTCTGTCTAACCCTGAATTGTTTCTATTAACTATTTGCAGTGACTTTGATTATCTGTGATAAACTTTCATGATATTGACCTGTGCTTATTTGTTTTGTTGATACTCATTTCTTTTAGTTTCTCTTTTAGTATGTTTTGTTTTTAGGATTTTCTTTATACCCATTTAGCCTTTCGATGGTGCGGATTGAATGTTGAAAGCTGATGATCTCCGAAGGATGATTCGAGGATTTTGCACTTGCATAGAGTTTTCCCTGTGAATGACTTGCCACTTATAGATTTCAGGGGAGTTTCCCTTTTCTTTCTCCTTTTATTTTCCTTGTTTCTATTTTCTTTCTTTCGTGTACTTTGTGGGCAGACATTGGGGACAATGTCTGATTTTAAGTGTGGGAAAGGGAATAGAAAGAACAGAAAGATATCACAAGAGCAATGAACTTATGGAATTTTAAATAATGCTCAATTTCCCTTGTTTAAGTAACATTTGGAAGCTTAATGATGATGAGAAATAGTTGCTCAGGAAACATAAAATTACACTTGTATAGGCAGCTATTTCATGGGAAATTTTTCGAATTTTGCATTATTCTCTTATTTTGTATTCTCTTTACCTTTTTAGAGTTATAGTATGGTATCCGTGTGAGGGAGACTTACTTGTTATTTAGGCTTTCATTTCAGATTTAGGATTTGATTTTGCAATCTTGAATGAAGGAACAAGTGATACTTATAGCTTGGTGACTTTCCCTTACAAAAATAATGGAATAGAACACAAATTGGGAGTAATTTGATGAAAAAAAAATGATGAACAATAACAAATAGTTCAGAAGTGGATCTCATTGACTCGAGTAATTAAGTCCGAGGGGTGCCCTTTCTGGGGAATAACATCTATTGACTTGGGTGATGAACTCGGGATCATTGGCTGAAAGCTCGCTACAAGGGTTATGAGTAAAATCCGAGAAAACTGAACTAAATGAGGCTTTAAATTAGAATATTTGGATTCGAGTGGTAGAGGTTCGAAGGGGTATCTTAAAACCTAGTAGCCTAAGATCGTTTGGTCTGGGACTTACTGGCGAAGGAAACCGCTCTTATTCACTAAAAGAAAGGAATTGATTAGTTAATTCAACCCGAACAAGTAAATCCGAGGGACGCCCTCTATGCTTGAGGGGATAACGTCTGTTAACTTGGGTGACGAGCCCGGGATTATCGATTAAAAGTTTGTTACATGGGTTAATTGACTAAGAAAAGGAACTAAAAGGTTGAACTCCCAATCCAAAAAGGGAAAAAGATCCAGGAAATAAGTGGATGTATATGCCTGAGTTCTATGATTGTAAGTCTGATCTTAACTTTGAGATTTTTGGTTAAATGATAAAGGGTAAAAGTTTCACTTACTTGGATTAATGCTGGAAATCTACTATTGGTATTTTGAATACAAGTTCTTAATAAGATTGAGTGATAAGAAAGGCGAATTGTGGAAAATGGTGGCTATCCTAGTATAAAGTGGGGTTAATGATTGAATTTTTTTTTCCTGAGTTTTAAAAATTCTAAGAATTGAGACTTGCATATGTGTAATTTGCTTGAGGACAAGCAAATGCTTAAGTGTGGGGAAATTTGATAAATCTATTTTAACTCTTATAATTGGAGATGATTAAGTCAATTTTTGAGATAATTGGGCGTGAAAATATAAGATTATGATGCTTGATTGATTTATATTTCATGTTCAGGTGTGGAAAAGGATGATTTGACGAAAAATATTTAATTCAAGATGAATCGGAGATAAAAGCAAGTAAAAAGGGGAAGTCACACGGTTTTATAAACGGCCGTGTGAAGGAATCTGGAGATTACACGGTTCGGATACACGCCCGTGTATCAGACCGTGTATCAGCGTGGAAGAAGTTTTCAGGACAGACCAGTACACGGTTGGAATATACACCCGTGTAAGCCAACCGTGCATTGAGGAGGACACACGGTTGGAATACACAACCGTGTAATCAACCGTGTACGAAAAGAAGACAGAGATATACACGGTTATTGCAAACGGCCATGTGGGATATACACACCCAGAGTTCACTGACTCAGAGACATACACGGTTTATCTACATGCCCGTGTAGTATGACCGTGTATCTATCGAGGGAAAGATATCTTTAAATCTTTCGTCCATATTTGAAGGATATCTTCTACACGCCAGAGAGGAAGCTACCCTAGGTATAAATAGTCGTCTTTGAAGAGAGAGAAAGAGGGGAGAGAGGGCAGAAAATATGTACTGGAATTTTGGGAGAACAACAGCAACCAAAGAAATTTTCGAGCTTTAATTCTAGAAGTGTTTCACACATGGATTTGATTATTTCGTTTTGTTATTCTTTGAGAACCATGTGTAGCTAATTATATCGTACCCGAATCTTACGAAAGTCTGATTACTATGTGACAATGAGTTTATTGCAAAATTAATGACGATTGAGCATATCTGATTTCATCCATGTTATTTATTATTATTTGTTGATTTGATGTTTGGCCAGCATTAGATTACATTGATTTCGGATAAGTTGATTGGAAAATCTCTTGTTTGAATAGATCATACATCGGATGAAAAGGCTTGTATGCAATCTAGGGATAGAAAGCGTAAGTCTTCCGTATTAGATTGAATGTAATGATTTAATCTAATTGAGGGTTGTGGTATAATCATGCAATTCTGATTGTTGTTAATAAAAGAGGGATCTTTGTTAATACGGTTAGGATTAGGAGTTAGTGATTTTGGAAGAAACATTAACTTAGTGTTAGATGCCCCGCGGATCAGAGATAATCAGTATTCATTAAAGTTATCCCCTACTTCTACATCAATCTGCTTTATAATCACTTGCCACCTTGCTCCTCTGTCTTGTCTTACTTCTCAACCATTTTAAACATTTTGAGATGAGTTTACTCTTTCTTTATCATTATGAGCACATTTATCTCTTACATAAGCTCAAGTGAGTTGGTTATCCACCAAACGCTGCACAATGATTGCAAGACTGGCTATTATAGTGGTTGATCCCTAGATTTGCTCTTTAGTAGGCCTCATAGGTGGATGAACATTCCTTCCACATCCATGAGCATCACTCTCATAATTTCTATTACCATCATGAACACTAAGATTTGACATCTTCAATGACATAATGACTATTCACATAGCTTAATAAACTTAGTAAAAACTACAAAATCATGCCAATTGCAACTTACACTACACACTCTATAAACCCCAAAAATTTTCAATTCAAGAATTAGTATAAAGAAAAAATCTCGAGAAATACATTGAAAAATGAATACGAAATCCCAATTAGGAAATTGGATTTGCCTTGTGATATGCGAACCAACTAACGTATCCAAACCTAAGAAATTCAAAACCTAACCAAATGCAAACGATAGAACATCACCTTAAGAAAACTAAAATTGAATTTGGATGTTCAAAAAACCTAAATTCAATTCTCAAAATCTTAAAAACAACCGTCAATGTTAGGATTTCCTTTGGAATTGAGAAAAATTAACATTAAGCTTAGAAAAACCCGAGATTTGATTCAAAGGAAACCAAAACTTAAATAATGACCAATGACCTTATAACTAGTATAAAAGACTAAAAAATTTAATCAAATCCAAGTCTACTGAACAATCAAATAGGGCAAAATGAAAGTTGAAAAAACATGAACTTAAACCACCCTTGTAAGTGGCATTGAGAGGGAGACAGGAATGACTAATTTTAAACCATCAAATGACCTGATCTTAAGCCTAAAATTAATCTAGAATTTCCCCTATATGAGACTTACCTAAAGCCCATTTAACCACAATAAAAAAGGAAATTTAGTAGCCCAAAACAAGACCCAATTTGCCTTTGCTCCATGTGAGATGCCAGTTGGAGGAACTAAAAGAACTAACTAAGAAACTAACTAGATTACCATGGCTAACTACAAGGAAAATTAAGGATTTGAATCAAAGAAAAAGGAGGAGCAACATTTGATGAAGATCCTCTCAATTGGTAGACATGTCCCCCTAAGATTAGACCTATTACACAATGGACAAAGTTTTTACCCATGTGACTAAACTAAAGACCAATGGATAATTTCCTTAAGTATGTTATCCAAACTTTTGATTTCTCACTCTCCATTTCCACATGCAAAGCCTCTCTTCTTTCTAGAAAAATTACCATGCAAAAGCTCTAAATTTTTTTCTAAGAAATGCTCAAGGAAAACCTTCTAAAATCAAATCCAAGAGAAGGCCTTAAGCTGCAACATCTAACCCTCTTTTTCTAGGCTATACCTTTCTGATATGATCACCACTTATTCTTCACGTGAGACCCCCTTCCTTCTGAAGAAATCCCACAAGAAAAACACACTCAAAAGCTATGTAAAGAACTCCCAAAGAACCCTAAAAAATCAGATCACATCATCCCCCTCTAAATCGCAACTCAACTTCCCTTGCTGCATGCCTCCATTCTTCATCCACTGATCACACTCCAAAAGACCCTCTAAGCCAAACTTTGGGTGTTATCTACACTAACTAAGAGGTCATTTGGGGAGCTAAGGACCCAAGGAAGATCAAGACATAAGGCTACCTCAAGAGGAAGTAAAAGGACGAAGATCTAGGCACTTCTATAGCACCAACGAGTAGGACCTTCCTACCTTCTTGTTGATATCATTTTTTTTCTTCTAATATTTTGACTCCAAATATTAGAATAGAGTTATGGTAATTTTATTTTTTAACTTTAAATGTATATTTGGAGTTTCTTTAGCTTAGGAAATAAGTTGGAAATGTAACCCCCAATCTAGGAGACAAAATCATGGAGATTCACCTTCTAATGCAACTTGTATGCTTGAATTTTTTAAAGATATTAACAGATCAGAATTTGGAGATTCTTGGTGCTTCTAGATGCCTAAGTTGAGAAGCTAATGAAGAATATTTTTATATATTTCATGCCTTATTAAATTGTAGAAAATTCAAATGACAAAGGGACCCCTTTTATAGTGAAAAATTGGAAGAATTGGCAAGATGTTCCCAAGGACTTCAAACCATGACCAATCTAACTAAATCTGGTAATTTTCCTTATTTATAGAACCTAAAAATGCTAAAATATCATTAGGAAAATTATGGGAATAAAAATCTTAAAGGAAAACACAAAACTAACATAATTAGGAAGAAAAAACTTCAAATTTGAAGCCATGGAAAGCTCGACAAAATCCTTGGGCTAAATTCTAAAAATTCCATAAAGAAACAAAAAGATAACATGCCATTTGGAAGTCCTAAATATATTCTAAGTGTTTGGAATTAATTTCTTTAGGTGATTTGATCAAATTAGGCAAGAAGGAACCCTAAACCAAACATAAATCGAGTGCACCTGATCTGTTCAGGCACTAGTGCAATCTTATGAAGTTCAAATAGACAAAATGAATTTAAAAATAGAAAGAACATTTAAAACTCTTTAAAATATCTATAAATAAGTGAAAATCGGATTTAAAATGAAAAAGTTATGAAGAAAATACTAAAACCTTCAAAACTGAGAAAACTGCCAAAATTAGCAAAATTAGTATATGTTAGTTTTGACCTAAACTTATTGAATTATTTTATCTTATCAGGTGACACATCATTTGGGGACAACTTGTTGCATGATTATTACAACTGAAGACCATATGATTGGGTGAGTGAAAATATAATGATTATTGTACCTTACTTATGTTTGTAGTGAACCTGCATGTTTATAAAAATTGGGTATACGAATTGGAATTGTATGTGCTGTGCCTAATATCCAAAGCACAAATACACAATGCAATTAATGATTCAACTACATAATGAATACTTAAAAATGGCGTGAAATTGCTAATTGTGATGAACCTAGCTTTGACGTTAAACAAGATGGAAGAAGAACAAATATTGATTTGTAATAAGTATATATCAAGGATAACACAACAAGGAGCCAACTTCGAATCAATTGCGGCGTGAACCCTAAATTGAAATTGGAACCTAATTAGTGTGAAGCAAGAGATATATAAGAGGATCTAATTCCTTAATAGATGTTATGCACTGGTTTGGAATTAGGTTTGATTTTGATGTTGTTGATATGATGCACAATACAATCAAAATCCACTCGCTATAAATTCTAGGAGAATTTGATAAGAGTAAAGGGGGGGGGGGGGGGGGGGGGGCGTGAAAACAAGCTTTCCACAGCAACAAAGGTGTCTCAAATTTGTGTTTCAAAAAGCTCCCTTACAAGCCCTAGTTAGCAAGTATTTATACTTACTCCTATTAGGGTAAAAACCACATGAAATTTACAAATAAGCCACTTAGATGGCCAATTCTAAACAACACATTACAAGTAAATCAAAAGTCCCAAAAAATGAGTAAAAAGTGATTTGTTCAATAATAAAAATACAAGTACAAAAGATGGTCTTCAATTGGCCGAATCTTCAAGTCAATTGAGCACATTACAGACCATTAGATGTGAGTCTAATAATGTCCCCAATTTGATCTTTAGTGTATTTCTATTTGCCATCCTATAGAATTGATAAATGTATCTATCGAAATGCACAATAATTATATGATACAAAAGTAGATACCAAATTAACATCTTTAGGGTTTAGTTGTTCATGGAAGATCCTCATAGCTAGGTCTTATAAGCCCTTAGCTCAGGCTCTAGTGATTGGTCCTGTGGGAATCTAATTCCTATCATCTCCTCAAGCCTTAGGAAGATTTTCCCTCAAATCTAATAGGTCTTCATGAACGTCATTTGGTAAATATGGTGACAAATCTGCAATATTAAAAGTTGCTGATACACTATACTCTCCTAGTAGCTATATCCTGTAGGTGTTGTTGTTGATGCGCTTGACAACTTAGAATGGTCTATCTGATCTAGGTGATAGCTTCTACGACTTCTTATGTGGAAACCTATTTTTGCTAAGATTAATCCAAACTAAGTCACCTAGACTATAAATGTTGGTTTTCCTATGCTTGTTTCCTTGAAGTTTCTACAGCTCTTGAGTCTTTTGAAGGCATGCAGTTGTTTTCTCATGAAGTTGCTAAATCTCTTTGGCTTGCTCTGCTCTACTTAGACTCTCTTCCTTTGTTGCTGGTCCTAGTATAAGATCCAATGGAACAGTAGGATTATAGTCATACACAACTTCAAAGGGAGACTTATTGGTTGAACTATGAGTAAACATATTGTAAGCGAACTTGACAATAGGAAGACACAAGTTCCAATCAGTAAGATTCTTACCAACCATTGTTCTTAGTAAGGTACCAAGAGTACGGTTAACAACCTTAGTTTGGCCGTCAGTCTGTGGATGGTAGGAGGTATTATACATAAGTTTAGTACCAAGTCTTCTCCATAGTGTCTTCCAGAAGAAACTAAGAAACTTGGTGTCTCTGTTAGACACTATACTATGTGGAACACCATGCAATTTGACAATCTTTTACACAAAAAGTTTAGCAATAAAAAGGGCATCATCTATTTTGTGACAAGGCACAAAATGGGACATTTTGTTGAATCTATCAACAACCACCACGATAGAATCCTTTCCCCTTAGTGTCCTAGGCAGACCTAACACAAAATCTATACTGATATCAGTCCAGGGTTTGGTAGGTACAGGTAAAGGCATATATTCACCCTGTATGCCTTTCTTTCCTTTTGCTCTTTTATAAACTCTACACCTTTCTAACACCCTATGAACATCCTTTATCATACCCATCCAATAAAAATTTTCATTCAACATAGCTAGGGCTCTCTTCTCGCCAAAATGACCAAACAATCCTCTTGCATGTGCTTCCCTCACCAATAATTCCCTCATAGACCCATAAGGTATACACAATTTCCTAACTTTATACAAAAGCCCCTCAATCATGTAATACCCCTCAAACATCTTACCCTTAGAACATTTCACAATAATTGCTCTAAAATCATCAGCATGAATATACCATTCCTTCAATAATTCAAAAGCCAGTAGTTTCGATTGAAGAGAAGTGGTAAGTACATACCTACGTGACAAAGCGTCAGCTACCTTATTCTAATTACCCTTTTTGTACTTTATCACATACACAAAACTTTCTAGAAACTCCACCCATTTAGCTTGGTGTTTAGACAGGTTTTGTTAATGATACGAATCAGACTTTTCCAAGACCTATCACTAAAGCCCGAGCTAAGGGTCTCCAGAATCTACTTATGAGGGTTTTGCTAGAGAAACCTAACCTTGAGAAGTCTAACTCACTTTCTACATCTTTGCACTATAATTTTGATGCATTTCAGCAGGTTCATTTGTCAGTCTTACAGGATGCAAAAACACCCTTATTACTGAGTGAATCAAGGTTGTCAACTGAAACTGATTCAAAAGCTTCTTGAAGACCGGCATCTTGAAGGACCATTTCTTTATATATTTACTCTTTTATGAACTATTTTGGTTGTATTTTGGTTTTGGGACACTTTTATTTCTTTGTAACTTTCATTTAGGGTTAGCCACCTTAAAAGTGGTAAACTTGTAATTTTGAGCACTTTTTAACCCTAGAAGTAGCAAGTATAAATACTTGCTTAAGAGAGGGTTTGAAGGACATTATTTTTTGTAGAATATACGCCTCTTTTCATGTGTGAATTAGGGTTCATACCTTGGTTCCAACTCTTATCAATTTCAATTGCAAGACTTGAAATTGTGGCGAGTGCAACATCTTGAAATTGTGAGTTATATCAATTTCATTTTGTTGTGATTTCTTTTCTTCTCTAGTGTGTTGTATCTAGGGTTGATTTGAGATAGTTCTTGGTCAGATTTACATGTTATTATTCACGAATTCTTGTGATTATTTGAAGGAAATTATCAAATTGATTCCATTCATCTTTAAGGTTTTCCTTGAAAACGTGATTTTCACCATTGGGAAAGGGATCTTACTTTACGGTTTTCTTTGTCAAATTGAGGCTTCATTTGCGTGGATTATATGAAATTAGAGTGTTGTTAGAAGGCATTTTCTTTGGGGTATTCTGATTATATTATTGGTTGATTGAATTTCATCATTTCAACATTAGGATTCATTTGAAAAGTGCCATTTTTAGATCCGATTTTGCCTAGACTTGAGATAGTTGATCTTAAGTCTTTTGGATGTGCTTTAAAGTGTGATTAGGCACATCATCTTTTTGGTGTCAGAGCTCTTGTTGAGGGAAGGGAATTAGTTGTATTCAATTTCGTGGGAGTGATCAACAATTAGGGTTGATCAAGTGGAAAAAACGCAATTGTGTTGTTGTTGTTGTTGTTGTTGTTTGAGATTGCGAAATTGCCTTGGATTGGAATTTGATTTGCTGATTGTTGGAGTTGATTTGGGAAGGTTATTATATCACTTTGTGGACACTAATTCACTTGGAAGAGCAGAAGTACAAAGTGAAGTTGCTTTAGCAAATTGTTTTGAAATTGTGAAACTTACCAATTGTTGCCGTGAAGTAGCTTGTGGCGTGTGGAGTTGTGAAGTTTGTTGTTTGAATTCCATTGTGTAATTCTGAATTTGTGAAGTTAAATTTGCAGATTACATTAAGTTTGGTTAGTAAGGAATTATTTGAATTCAAATCATATGCAATTAAGTTGTGGGAGTTAATGATTGCTATTTGAATTTGAATTCATTGTTACCAATTGAGGAAGGCTTGCAATAAGTGAAGTTATTTGAAATTCAAATTGAAAGTTGCTGCCTATAGTGGGATTCGGAATTCATTTTGGGAAAGCTACTTATTAATCTCTTGTCTTCATTATTTGCCGTGGAAGTTGAAGATTACTTGTATTCATTATTCCCTTGGTTCTTGCCGTGGAAGTGTTACATATTAATTGTAGTTGTTACTTGTGTGTTGCCGTGGAGTGAACTTGTGGAAATTGAAAATTGTTGCACCGTGATCTTAAAAGGAGTGGGGAATATTGTACACGTGTTGATTGAGTTGAATTTCACAAAGTCTAGTGAAATGCTTCAATATGCTAATGTATTGCGACGTTCATTAAGTACACTTGCTAGTAAGGAGGAAGAACAAAGGGAAAATTTGTTCCACACTTCTTGTAGGATACAAGGAAATTTGTGTGTCCTAATAATAGATGGTGGTAGTTGTACTAATGTAATAGCTGCATCGTTGGTATCGAAGCTAAAGCTTTCAACTATTCCACATCCTAAACCTTACAAACTACATTGGCTTAATGAACAAGGGAGTTTGTATGTTACCCAAAGAGCTAGGGTACCCTTCAGTGTAGGGGACAAGTATTGTGATGAAATTGAGTGTGATATCTTGCCCATGTGTGCATCTCATATTTTGCTTGGCAAACCTTGGTTATATGACAGGAGGGTCTTACATGATGGCTTCAGAAATACATATATGTTTCAAAAGGAGGGCAAGCAAATTATTCTGAATCCTATGCTACCTTCAGAGGTCCATAATGTCCAGTAACAGATTAATCGACCATCAGAGGCTAAGAAGGTTTTACTTCAAAATAACGTTTCTGAGGGGAAAAAGGTATTGTTGATGGGACAGGGTGAGATGGAGAGATTAATCACAGAGGAGGCTCCAACATACTTACTTCAGTTGAGATTTGTCTTAGGGCTACAGGAATCATAGCCTCTACCTCTAGCAGTTTCTCAGGTATTAAATGAGTATACTGACATTTTTCCTAATGATTTGCTAGCAGGATTACCACCCTTGAGAGGGATAGAGCAAGCCATTGATCTTATGCCCGGTTCAGTGTTGCCAAACCGACCAGCATATCACATGAATCCTGAGGAGGTTAAGGAATTGAAACGTCAGGTAGATGAGTTGGTGGAACGAGGGTTTGTTAGAGAGAGTCTCCGCTCATGCGCTGTTCCCGCCCTTCTTGTTCCCAAGAAGGATGGAACTTGGAGAATGTGCATTGATAGCAGAGCCATCAACAAAATCACCATTAAATACAGGTATCCTATTCCTAGACTTGATGATATGTTGGATGAGCTGTATGGTTCACATATTTTCTCCAAAGTTGATCTTAAAAGCGGATATCACCAGATTTGGATGAGGGAAGGGGATGAATGGAAGACCGCTTTTAAAACACGCCATGGACTTTATGAATGGTTGGTTATGCCCTTTGGTTTGAGTAATGCTCCTAGCACTTTTATGAGATTGATGAACCATGTATTGAAGGAGTTCTTAGGAAAATTTGTTGTGGTTTATTTTGATGATATTCTGATTTACAGCAAAGACCTAGAACAACATGTGGAGCATCTTCGGGCAGTATTCTCAGTACTAAAGGCACAACAGTTATTTGCGAATTTTCAGAAGTGTTCCTTTTGTCAAACTGAGGTAACATTTTTGGGTTTTGTTGTGTCAGGTGCAGGAGTTAAGATGGATGAGGAGAAAGCGAGGGCAGTTAAGGAATGGCCAACACCCACTTCAGTTACTGAGGTAAAAAAGTTTTCATGGGCTTGCATCTTTTTATAGACTCTTTGTCCAAATTTTCAGTAGCATTGTCAGCCCTCTCACAGAACTGACTAAGAAGAGTGTTCCTTTCATCTGAAGTGAAAAGGCCCAGAGGAGTTTTGAAGAGATTAAGGAAAAACTCACTTGTGCCCCATTACTGATCTTACCTAATTTTGACAAAAATTTTGAATTGGAATGTGATGCTTCAGGGATTGGAATTGGTGCTGTATTAATGCAGGAGAAGAGGCCTATTGCATATTTTAGTGAAAAGTTGAGTGGAGCAACTTTGAACTATTCTATATATGATAAGGAATTTTATTCCTTAGTTAGGGCTCTAATGACATGGCAGCATTATCTCCTCCCAAAGGAGTTTATTATTTATACAGATCATGAATCCTTGAAATATTTCAGGGGTTAACATAATTTGTCTAAGCGTCAGGCTAAGTGGGTGGAATTTCTAGAGGGTTTTGCTTATGTGATTAAGTACAAAAAGGGCAATCAGAATATTGTTGCTGACGCTTTATCACGACGGTATGTACTAATCACTTCTCTTTAGTCAAAATTACTGAGTTTCGAACTGTTGAAGGAACAATATGTATGTGATGAGGAATTCAAAATTGTCATGGAGAGGTGTCTTGGAGGAGGGATGTATGATGGTTATTGTGTGATAGATGGCTTTCTTTATAAATCAGGAAAACTTTGTATTCCATCTGGATCTGTGAGGGAATTGTTGGTGAGGGAAGCACATGCAGGTGGTTTGTCAGGGCATTTTGATGAGAAGAGAACTCTAGCCATATTGAGGGAGAATTTCTACTGGAAAGGCATGATAAGGGATGTCCATAGGGTATTAGAAAGGTGTGGTGTTTGTAAGAGAGCCAAGGGGAGGAAAGGCGCACAGGGTGAATATATGCCTTTACCTATACCATCTAGGCCTTGGACTGATATCAGCATGGATTTTGTGTTGGGATTACCCAGAACACAAAGAGGGAAAGACTCTATTATGGTGGTTGTTGATCGATTCAGCAAAATGTCACGTTTTGTGCCATGCTACAAAATAGACGATGCTCTTTTTATTGCTAACCTTTTTCTGCAGGAAATTGTCAAGTTACATGGAGTTCCACACAGCATAGTGTCAGACAGATATACTAAGTTCCTTAGTTTCTTCTGGAAAACACTATGGAAAAGACTGGGTACTAAACTGATGTACAGTACCTCTTGCCATCCCCAGACTGACGAACAAACAGAGGTTGTCAATCGCACGCTTAGGAATCTTCTCAGAGCAATAGTTGGCAAGAACCTTACTGATTGAGACTTGTGTCTTCCTATTGTTGAGTTCGCTTACAATAGGTCTACTCATAGTTCAACCAGTAAGTCTCCCTTTGAAGTTGTTTATGGCTATGACCCTTCTATTCCATTGGATTTTATAGCTGGACCAACGACAAAGGAAGAAAGTCTTAGTGGAGTTGATCGAGCACAACAGATTCAACACATACATGATCGGACCACTGAACACCTTCAGAAGACCCAGGAACAACAGAGGATCCAGGGAAACAGGCACAGGAGAAACCATCTCTATAATATAGGTGATTTAGTCTGGATTAATCTTAGCAGGGATAGGTTTCCACACAAAAAGTCATAGAAGTTATCTCCTAGATCAGACGGACCATTCAGGGTCTTAAAGCGCATCAACAACAATGCTTATCGCATCGAGTTGCCAGGAGATTATGGAGTATCAGCCACTTTTAATGTTTTAGATCTTTCACCATATTTAGCAGATGACTTGCATGAAGATCCATAAGATTTGCGGGCAAAGCTTCTAGAAAGCCCGAGGAGATGATAGGAATCAGACTTTTCCAAGACCTATCACCAGGGCCCGAGCTAAGGGTCTCCAGAATCTAGTTATGAGGGTTTTGCTAGAGAAGCCTAACCTTGAGAAGTCTAACTCACTTTCTACATCTTTGCACTATAATTTTGATGCATTTCAGCAGGTTCATTTGTCAGTCTTACAGGATGCAAAAACACCCTTATTACTGAGTGAATCAGGGTTGTCAACTGAAACTGATTCAAAAGCTTCTTGAAGACCGGCATCTTGAAGGACCATTTCTTTATATATTTACTCTTTTATGAACTATTTTGGTTGTATTTTGGTTTTGGGACACTTTTATTTCTTTGTAACATTCATTTAGGGTTAGTCACCTTAAAAGTAGCAAACTTGTAATTTTGAGCACTTTTTAACCCTAGAAGTAGCAAGTATAAATACTTGCTTAAGAGAGGGTTTGAAGGACATTATTTTTTGCAGAATATACGCCTCTTTTCACGTGTGAATTAGGGTTCATACCTTGGTTCCAACTCTTATCAATTTCAATTCCAAGACTTGAAATTGTGGCGAATGCAACATCTTGAAATTGTGAGTTATATCAATTTCATTTTGTTGTGATTTCTTTTCTTCTCTAGTGTGTTGTATCTAGGGTTGATTTGAGATAGTTCTTGGTCAGATTTACATGTTATTATTCACGAATTCTTGTGATTATTTGAAGGAAATTATCAAATTGATTCCATTCATCTTTAAGGTTTTCCTTGAAAACGTGATTTTCACCATTGGGAAAGGGATCTTACTTTACGGTTTTCTTTGTCAAATTGAGGCTTCATTTGCGTGGATTATATGAAATTAGAGTGTTGTTAGAAGGCATTTTCTTTGGGGTATTCTGATTATGTTATTGGTTGATTGAATTTCATCATTTCAACGTTAGGGTTCATTTGAAAAGTGCCATTTTGGATCCGATTTTGCCTAGACTTGAGATAGTTGATCTTAAGTCTTTTGGATGTGCTTTAAAATGTGATTAGGCACATCAGTTAACCCCTGAAATGCTTCAGTGACTCATGATTTTATAGATGACGAATTCTCTTAGAAGGAGATAATGCTACCATGTCATCAAAGCCCTTACTAAGGAATAGAATTCTTTATCATAGATGGAATAGTTCAAAGTTGCACTACTCAACTTTTCACTAAAGTAGGCTATAAGCCTCTTCTCTTGCATTAATACAGCACCAATCCCTATCCCAAAAGCATCACATTCTAACTCAAGAACCTTATCAAAATCGAGTAAAGCCAACACTAGAGCATAAGTAAGTTTTTCCTTTACCTCTTTAAAACTCTTTCGGGCCTTCTCACCCTAAATGAAAGGAACATTTTTCTTAGTCAGTTCTATTAGTGGACTGACAATGCTACTAAAATTATGGACAAAGTGCTTATAAAATGATACTAGTCCATGGAAGCTCCTTACCTCCATGACTGATTTTGGTGTTGGCCATTCTCTAATAGCCTTCACTTTCTCCTCATCATCCCTGACACCAAAACCAGACACAATAAAACCCAAAAATGTTACTTGGGTTTTGTAAAAGGAACATTTCTGGAGATTTGCAAATAGCTGTTGTGCCCTCAAAACCAAAAACACCGCATAAAGATGCTCCACATGATTTTCTAGGCTTTTGTTGTATATCAAAATATCATCAAAATAAACAACAACAAATTTACCTAAAAACTCCTTCATTACATGATTCATCAATCTGCTAAATGTACTAGGAGCATTACTCAAGCTAAATGGCATAACCATCCATTCTGATATTTTATTTTTTTTTTGTCGTGATTCTTCCTTTTTCTTTTTTTTTTTTGTAACAAAATTGAATAGTAGGTACTACACTTTCAATAGACAATTTACACTATGAAATTGAATACGAACAATTGATATGAACGATTGCAGTTAGGGTTTTGATGTTACCTTCCTCAAACCGAACTGATGTTTTAACAAACCTAGGCTCTGATACCAAACTGATACGAAATCGGTTTGCTCTGATACCAAGCTGATACAAACCACGCCAACGTGTGACGAAACCCAATACCAATACGTTCGGAATTGCTACCCAAGATGCCAAACAATCGAGTGGAAACCGTGACCCGTTACCTATAAGTGAGACAAGAACCTTGGTATAATATGTAGACACCACAATTAGGATGAAAGACCGATTGATAAGTCGGGATGAACACCACGGAATAAAAATCCGATAAGTTCTAGATTAGTTCTTTAAAGAACTAAGAGAGGAATTCTCTCAAAAGTTTTTTCAAACTTTTATGTTGTATATTCTATATTCTATCTTGTATCTAAACCTTAGGAGCTTTATATTAGGGTTTACAATTTGTAACATTGATGCCCCAAAACGACATAGCTTGAATAAGTTGTGTAAAATAACAAAACAATGACTTAAAGGCCGGCAGCGTGGGAATGAAGGCCCACGGCCTTGGAGCCGGCGTTGGAGATGTACACGATCATGTACTTCTAGTCGTGTATCTTTCTGTGGAAATTCATGACAACATACACGATCGTGTACTTCTAGTCGTGTATCTTTCTGTAGAAATTCTTGACACCATACATGGTCGTGCCTTTGAACCGTGTATACGATTGTGTATGATTCTATGTAACCTCCAGACTCCTACACGGTCGTGCCTTGTAAAGACACACCCTCTTCAACCCGTATCCGTTATGACTTGTACAAAAGTAAGGGCATTCCCATGGTTGTTCCCAATCCTTTCTAACTTCATGATTGCTCCAATCCTTTCCGACTTTATGGACATCTTTTATCAACCCGTTAAGTGCTTCCTTTAATCGTTTCGCTTGAGTTCTTATGATCGGTCCAGGTGGCACTTCAAGAGGATCCACATTCCATCTTCGGGCTTGGCTCCCATCCTGGCTCTCATCATTCCCCTCCTCTTGAAAAGGATTTGTCCTCAAATCATCAGCTGCATCAAAAGGACTCAAATCAGTAACATTAAATGTTGCACTTACTTGATACTCACTTGGTAAATCTATCTTGTACGCATTATCATTGATGCGCTCAAGAATTTGAAATGGTCCATCGCCTCTAGGAAGTAGTTTAGATCGACGTTGTACAAGAAACCACTCTTTGTGCATGTGAACCCAAACCTAGTCTCCAAGTTCAAAGACAACTTGTCGACGACCCTTGTTGGCTTGTTTCACATACTGCTCTGTTCTTCACTTAATGTTTAGCTTTGCCTTCTCATGGATCTATTTAATAAATTTTTCTTTCTTCTTACCATCTAGATTAACATACTCAGAAATAGGCAGAGGTGATAAATCCAAAGGAGTTAGTAGATTAAAACCACACACAATTTCAAAAGGAGTAAACTTAGTAGCAGAATGCATTGTGTGATTATAGGCAAATTCAACATGCGGCAAACAATCTTCCCAACTTTTAATGTTCTTTTTAATGATAGCCCTCAACAAAGTAGATAAAGTTCGATTTACTACCTCAGTTTGACCATCAGTCTATGGATGACAAGTAGTAGAAAACAATAACTTAGTTCCTAACTTAGCCCACAAGGTCTTCCAGAAGTAACTCAAGAACTTAGCATCTCTATCCGATACGATTTCTCTAGGCATACCATGTAATCTCACAACTTCCCTAAAGAACAAATTAGCAATATTGCAAGCATCATCTGTTTTGTGACAAGGAATGAAATGTGCCATTTTAGAGAATCTATCCACGACTACAAAAATAGAATCTCGACCATGTCTCGACCTGGGTAATCCTAACACAAAATCTATGGAAATATCTACCCAAGGCTCATGAGGAATGGGGAATGAGGTATAAAGCCCTTGAGGTTGGACTCTAGATTTTGCTTGCTTACACGTGACACATCGCTCACAAATCCTCTCAACATCTTGTTTCATGTGAGGCCAATAGAAGTGTTCCTGCAATACCCCTAAGGTTTTAGCTACTCCAAAATGTCCCATTAAACCTCCTCCATGAGACTCCCTCACTAGTAATTCCCTTAACGCCTTAATCACTAACCTAGCATCTAACCTTCCCCTCTCACCTTCAGGAGAATGTTGCCTCGACATAGTTCCTGCAGAAAAGATTAGTACTAACACAAATTATATATAATTAAGCCTCACGATACACTCCCTTAGTGTTTCGCTCAAAGGGTGATATCACACAGTCACTCGTGTATTCTCGCAAGCAATGATGATATTAACTCGCCAATTCCTCTTCTCAATTCTTTCAGAACTAACCCAAACTACACCAATCCCCTTCGTAGAATTCAAAACAACTCTAAGGCTCGAAATTTTCCTCTTTTTTTCTTTCCGATATATATATATATTTTGTCGTGATTCTTCCATTTTTTTGTAACAAAATGGAATAGTAGGTACTACACTTTCAATAGACAATTAACACTATGAAATTGAATACGAACAATTGATATGAACGATTGGAGTTAGGGTTTTGATGTTACCTTCCTCAAACCGAACTGATGTTTTAACAAACCTAGGCTCTGATACCAAGCTAATACGGAATCGGTTTGCTCTGATACCAAACTGATACGAACTACGCCAACGTGTGATGAAACCAATACTAATATGTTCAGAATTGCTACCAAGATGCCAAACAATTGATTGGAAACCGCAAACCCATTGCCTATAAGTGAGACAAGAACCTTGGTATAATATGTAGACGCCACAATCGGGATGAAAGACCTATTGATAAGTCGAGATGAACGCTACGGAATAAAAATCCGATAAGTTCTAGATTAATTCTTTAAAGAACCAAGAGAGGAATTCTCTCAAAAGTGTTTTCAAACTTCTATGTTGTATATTGCGGCCTTGGAGCCGGCGTTGGAGATGTACACGACCGTGTACTTCTAGTCATGTATCTTTCTATGGAAATTCTTGACACCATACATGGCTGTGCCTTTGAACCATGTATACGACCATGTATGATTCTATGTAACCTCCAGACTCCTACACGGTCGTGCCTTGTAAAGACACGCCCTCTTCAACCCGTATCCATTATGACTTGTACAAGAGCAAGGGCATTCCCATGGTTGTTCCAATCCTTTCCAACTTCATGATTGCTCTAATCCTTTCCGACTTCATGGACATCCTTTATCAACCCGTTAAGTGCTTCCTTTAATCGTTTTGCTCGAGTTCTTGTGATTGGTCCAGGTGGCACTTCAAGAGGATCCACATTCCATCTTCGGGCTTGGCTCCCATCATGGCTCTCATCATTTTCCATTCATCTCTCTCTCTCATTCGAATATGATGATATCCACTTTTAAGATCTACCATGGAGAGCACCTGTGCACCATACAATTCATCCAACATATCATCAAGTCTCGGAATAGGATACATGTATTTGATGGTAATCTTGTTGATGGCCTGGCTATTAATGCACATTCTCCAAGTACCATCCTTTTTAGGAACAAGAAGGGCTGGAACAGCATAAGGACTGAGGCTTTCTTTGATAAAACCCCGTTCAACTAGCTCATCCACCTAACATTTCAATTCTTTAGCCTCTTTGGGATTCATGTGATATGTAGGTCGATTTGGTAAAACTGACCCTGGCAAGAGGTTGATGGCATGCTCTATTCCTCTTAAAGGTGGTAAACCTGTTGGCAAATCATCAATGATGGGAAAATTTATGGCACTGTTGACATTTTCAGAACCCAATTTGGATGATGATCCAAATCACTCATATTTTACTTTATGTCTATTATTCTAATAAATATTTGAGAAATAATCTTATGGGTACAATAATAATTCTCCATGGGATGTTAATATGTCCTACAATAGTTGATGAACACAGAACATTTTCAGATTGACAATCAAAGACCCTCTGCAATTGTTTTCCATTCCAAGGCATTGGTTCATGAAGACTTATGATATTTTGTACTTTGTAATTGTTTTATGAACTATTTTAGGTTTTATTTTCTTTTGGGACACTTTCATTTCATTGTAATTTTCATTTAGGACTAGCCACCTTAAAAGTGGCAAATTGTATTTTGACCATTTTCTAACCCTTGGAGTAGCAAGTATTAGTAGGTTTGAGAGAGGCCATTTTTGCAGATTAAACATAGCACTTTACATGTGGAATTAGGGTTCTTCCTTAGTTCAAAAACTCTTATCAATTTCAACTCAAGAATTAGAATTGTGGCGAGTGCGACAAGGAGAAATTGTGAGTCATATCAATTTCTTTCATTGTGTTTTTCATTTCTTCTCTAGTGAGCCATATTAGGGTGGATTTAAAGTTTCTTGGACTTATTTGTGAATGAAATTCGTGAACAATTTTCTTATTAAGATTGATTGTTCTTTTAGTACTTGAACTATATCTCAATTTAGTGTTGGCATGTATTGGAATTGAAGGAAGAGTGGAAATCACGGTTTTGATGCTTCATTTTGATCTGAAATCACGTGAATCTAATCTCTTTTTGTTGTCACTTGGTGAAGATTACAAATAGGGATTGCAATTACATCATTTGATCTTTGGTTTCCAACCAATTTCAAAGGGATTTTCAAGTGATTTGTCATCCACATTGGACCGGTTTTGTGATTGAATTGTGAGTTGTTTTCTTGAGTCATTTGATTGTGCTTGAACTTGATTTTGAGCACATATCTTTTGGTATCAGAGCACAAGTTGAGAGAAGGGATTAAGTGTTGGTTGATTTCGTGATTATCACTTTCAATTAGGGTTCTTCATTTTTGAACCGAAATTGTGTGTAGTGATTTTGAGTTGCGGAAATTATCTTGATTGAAATTCTAATTTGCTGCTTGTTGAAGTTAGATTGGAGGGATTGTTGTAGCTTCTTGTGATTGATCATTTTCGTGGAAGGGAAGGAGAGTAGAAGTGTTGTTAATTCAACATTTTTGAATTGAAAACTTGCCTATCCATGCCGTGACTAACTTGTTGCGTAAAGGAGCTTGTGGCGTTTTGTTGTTGTGACTCCATTGTGCAAATTCAAAATTGGGGAAGTATTTTACAGATTTGCATTGTGTTGAATAGTAAGGAATCTATTTGAATTCAAAACACATCAATTAAGTTGTAGGAGTTAATGAGTGTTATTTGAATTTGAAATTCATTTCTTACCAATTGAGGAAGGATTGCAATTAATGAAGAGGTTGAAATTCAAATTTGAGTTGCTGAATATTTGTTCAGTTGCGGATTAAATTTGTGGAAAGTGGAGTATATCATGTTATCCCTGCGTGGAAGTGGGAAGTGTATTTGTTGTTGTTGCCATTTCTTATTGTTGCCGTGGAAGTGGAGTGTAATAATTGTGTTGTTGCTGTGGGAGTTGCTTGGAAGGAGTGACTTGTGGAACTTAGAAAAATTTTGTTGCACCATGATTTTGAAAGAAGTGGGAAATATTATTGTTGTGATGATTGAATTTATTATGCACCATGTATAGCAAAGGTGTGTGTGTGGCATTGCATTGGTGAGTTAAGCAAATAGTGAGTGCATGGTGTTGTTGTGTGTGTGTGTGATTAAAAAGGGGATTGCAAAGTGTTGCATGTGGAGGTGAATTATATAATTGTTGCACCGTGTTGTGTTAATGTGTTGTGGAGAAGAGTGTTACACGTGGGTTGTAGTAGCATACTTGTGAAGTTAAGTGGATTTGTTTGTTTTCCTTTTTGTAGTTGCTATTGTGTGGCATTAAAGGAGTGTAGTTGTGAGTGTGTTTCATTACTTCAATTTGTCTTTGAGGATCAATTTACGAGGGTCTACAACTATGTCGAAATGACAGGTTAATGGGGGAATTGGCAATGAAGCCAATAGTCAGGTTGGTGGAGGTCAAGGTCGTAATGTGGTAGATAGGAGAACTTTGGAAGAATAGCTCCAGGATCTTACTACCATAGTTGCTACTCTGGTAACTAGAATTGATAGAATGACATTACCCAACCACCAGTGGTAAACCAGTCGGCACCACCTTAGGTAGCTCCACAGAATCCTCATCGAGATAGAGTAGTGGGATATGGGAATCTGAATAGAAGGATGGGTGAGGAGCATCTTCCATATAGGAAGAGAGGGATAATAATTTTGGGGCAAAAACCCATATCAAAATAGGGATTTCAGGCACCTCGGGGCTTGGAATATGTGAAACTGCAGATGCCTCTTTATGATGGCAAGGGATCAGCTGATGAATATTTAGATTAGGAGGGACAAGGTTGAGGGTATCTTTGAATGTTATGAGATCGTGATAGTATAGGGTCCGATTGGCTGCTGTCGAGTTTATATGGGTACACTACATTATGGTGGGGAATCTGATTATCAGCAGGCGTAGGGATAGAGAGGCTGAGATTTAGACCTGGAGGGATATGAAAAGGGTATTGAGAAAAAGGTTCATTCCAGAGCACTACAAATAGGAACTGTTCAGCGACTGCAGACATTGAGGTAGGGAGGCAAAACAGTGGATAATTATGTGCAGGAGTTTGAAACCCTTATG
The DNA here is from genome assembly GCA_037954665.1 of Laguncularia racemosa. NCBI lineage: Eukaryota > Viridiplantae > Streptophyta > Magnoliopsida > Myrtales > Combretaceae > Laguncularia > Laguncularia racemosa. The sequence continues at coordinate 73,810 of JBBMOL010000754.1, forward strand.
ATTATGGTGTGGGTCCGTTGAATCTCCAGGATTTTAAACCGTAACACGTTTTGTCTCAGGTCTAAAATTGAAATAGGTGTGTTGTTTAACTACAGCGCTATAGTACACTTGATGAGGCTTTCTTAGTTGGCCTTTAAAAGTAGAGAGACAAAGGAGGTCAACTTATTTAGGGCTCCGAGCAGTTGGCCCCAGTGTTATTATTAGACCCCATATCAGCTGACGGTCGATCAAGGGGAACAAAGCGGTAGGTGTGGTAGTGAAAGCAGTGGACAAAACTACCCCAAACTATTATTAGAGAAAATTTACCTACTAGGAAGGGTAAAGAGGTAATTGCTCCAGATGTGAGGCAGACTGTTCCCAGATTTACTGTGGGAAGGCGGCTAGATAAAGTGCTTTAATATGCATGGATTTGGGCATATGTTAGCACAATGTCCAAATAAGAGGGTGATGACTGTTGTGGAGGACACTAGGGAGGATATTGAGGATGACTACGATCAGATTGAACTTAAGATCTACCACGGCACTGCAGGAATATTATGATGACCAGACTGCAGAGCGCACCTGAGGAGCGTACAAGAGACAATTATCTACCCATTAATGTGTTACACAGGGTTCTAACTATATCTCCTGATATGTGACATAAGGGGGAAACATATTTCACACCTCTTGCAGAATCGGAGGTAACCTTTGTGTACTCATCATCGATAGTGGTAGTTGTACGAATGTATATCTGCTGCACTGGCAGATAAATTACATTTGTTCTACTATTCCACATCCTAGCCCTTATAACTTGCATTGGCTGGATAATCGAGGTAGTATGTATGTTTCCCTTAGGGCCAAAGGTTCCAGTGAATGTCGGGCAGAAATATCATGATGAGATCCTGTGTGATGTAGTCCTATGCTGCATTCCATTTACTATTTATTCGGCCTTGGTTTTTTAATCGAGGGTGTTTCATGTGGGTTTAGAAAAACCTACATGTTCAGCGGGCGTTTTACACATAGTTCTATCGCCAATGACTCCCCTATGAGGTCCTGTGTTTCAGGAACAGATCAAAAATCCATCCACTACCCTTTTATAGCCAGAAGAGGCAGGACAACAGAGACTTTGGGTTCAGTTCCAAAAGGATCCTCTAGATTTGAGGGAAATCTTTTAGAAGCCTAAGGGGGTGTGGGGAAAATTTCTAGCCACCGTTGACTTTTCAGAACCCGATTTGGATGATGATCCAAATCACTATATTTTACTTTATATCTTTATTTAATAAGTATTTGAGAAATAATCTTCAGGTACATAATAATTTTCCAGGGATGCCAATTGTCCTCAATAGTTGATGGACACAGAAATTTTCAGATTGACAATCAGAGACCCGTTACGTTGTTTTCGATTCGAGGCATTGGTTTATGAAGACTTATGTATTTTGTATTTGTAATTTTTTTAGAACTTTTTAGGTTGTATTTTCTTTTGGGCACTTTCATTTCATTGTAATTTTCTTTTAGGATAGCCACCTTAAATGTGGAAACTTGTTAATTTTGGCCATTTTTAACCCTGGAGTAGAAAAATATAAATTATTGGTTTTGTAGGGTTTCAGGGAGGGCCCTTTTTGCGATTAAACTTAGGACTTTAGTGTGGAATTGGGTTCTTCCTTAGTTCAAAACCTCTTTTCAATTTCAACCCAAGATTTTTGTTGCGAATGCGACAAGGAGAAATTGTGAGTCTATCGAT
>JBBMOL010000755.1:0-75506 GCA_037954665.1 Laguncularia racemosa
AAAGGCCCGGGGGAATTTAAGAGGAAGTAACCTTAAAAGGTCAAAAAAAAATTTTTTTAGTGGAGGGGGGGGTTTTGGGTCGGATTTGCCCTTAATTTTTTCTTTTTTAAATACCCTAAAAAGGGAGGAAAAAAGGCCAGTCCCCTTTCCCAACTTAAAATTTTGTGTTCAATGTTCTAGTGTCACTGGAGGATTATAAGGTTGCACCTTTAAAAATTATCAAGCATAAATCAAACTACGAAGGTAACCCCTTTACCAATTTAGGAGGATTGACCCATTCAGGAAGGGTATATGATTCAACCGAGGAACCAAAATAAAGGTTATTGTGGAACCAGCCCCTAAGGAGATTTTTGGGCCCCTATTGACAAAAAAAAGGGGGGGGGGGGGGTGCAAGGGATAAAAAACCCTTGGGAAGATTATAAAGCCCAAGTAAATCAAGATCAAAAGTTTTAGCTAGCTAAGGTCTTCGCCCAAATTTCCTTAAGGGCTTACTTTTGCCCTCTAAACTACATTTTTAAGCACTTTTGAAAATAACCCACAAAGTTAAGGTTTTTGAAGATATTTTTCAACTGAAAGGTTAGGTTTAGTGCCCAAAATTCTATCTTGCTTAAAACAAATAACCTTTCGCCAGAAGATTAAGAGGGGAAGGTGATCAGAACACTAAACTGTTTATTAAATTATATTTTAAGTGTAAAGACAGGGTGGGGGCCCTTTGGGGTATTAATCTATAATGGTTCATTTTTAAAATGTGTGCCTTTGCCCTTTTTTAAGCCTCTTGGGGATGACATGTCAAGATAAAGCCTGGTTCAATAACCGTGCGGTTTTTAAAGGATCTAAGAGAGTGGTTTTGGGGGGAAGTTGAGTTACTAGTTGATTTTTGGCCCACAAAAATTCACAATCCTTTTTTTAAAGGACTAGACATACCAAGCTTTTTCCCAATTTATTGCTGGGGAGACCTAGGGTACACCAGTCGAAGCCATACCATCCAGCCTAAACTAAAGGGTTAAGTTTGTATCTAAAGGTTGGGTTTGTGACAGGGGTTGGGGGAACATGAAATACCAATCCCGAGAGACGGGCACCCCATACATTAGGATGAATTTTTTGGGAAGAGCTGGGGTTTTACAAATATTTGAGGGGGTTGTGTATGGTTTATAAATCAGAAAGATGCCCAGATGAAGAGTTAATCTCAATTCAACTATAACGATAGCAATAGTTTGGGTACTTTTGGGTTAGGTACAACCAACTCAATGGGGGGGTTAAGAGTGAAGAAGAAAAATTTAAAAGGGAAGAGAGGTGATTATGCTACACTCAACTGGGAGTTTCTAAAATATTAAAGAAAAAAAAACTTTTTCCCAACACCACTTATATCTACTGTCAGAATTATCTGAGTTGATTTACTCATTCAACTAGCAATGCCCCAATCAACAAAACAAAGGAAAAATCATCGATGACAAGTTGAACAACCGTTCTCAATCCCAATATATGGCAATAGGCCCTTTTTAAGATTAGAGATAGGGTCATATGAAGCTTTTAAAACTTTTTTTTTAACTTTTTCCCACATTTTTAGTTTCAGTTTAAATAAACAATAAATATTTTCCTCACCATGAATAAAGTCTTGAATTCCCCTTTTCTTTACGTGTTACTACTTATTTGTTTCCCTATTCACTTTATTCTTTAGATCTAAAAAAATTGATGAAAGTGTAGGGTGTCTTGCCCCTTTAAAAAACAATGAAAAATCAATATCATTTTAGCCCTTTTGGGTTTAGTCATCGAAGATGATGTTAAATTTAAGCAAGGCAAAATTGTCATTGATAACCAGTCCATTAAATTTTAAAATTTAGGAGGGTTTAAAAAAACCCTGGGAATATTAGGTGGAGAAGGGTTTTTTTCAAAAACATTGCAATTGCTATCTGAACATTTGGACAAGTTCACGTGGGGCAACAAAGATAAGCCGGGTTTGATCCTTCAATAGAATTCATAAAATACCCACTAAAGTAGAAAATTTAAACTAAGAAAGCAAAAACTTAGGAGGTTTCGACTTGCCCATCCTTTTAAAATCAAAGAGAAAGTGAAGAAGTTGCTGGAAGTTGGGTTCATTGAAAATATCAAATTATTCCCAAAAAAGGGGGTGAATGTAGTGCTAGTCCTCAAGGAAAAAAGAGGGAAAATTTGAGTTTGCCACACATTGATGTCTTAGTAGATAACACTGCTGAAACCACCTTTTCTCTTTCATGGACAATTTCCTAGGGTACAATCGGGTTAAGAAAGTTAGAGGAAAACAAAACCCAAAAAAATGTTCAACACTACATGGGAATGTTTTTTCTATAAGGTTATGCCTTTTGGTTTAAAGAATGCCAGAGCCAAAATTAACAGTGAGCTGTGGGGAGCACTGTTCCATGAAAATGATGTATAAAGAGGTTGAAGTATGCATTGATGATATATTTCTAAGTTTCCCTGAAGGATCAAGTGGAAGTCCTCAAGGGGGAAATTGTTTGTGAGGTTTAGAAAATTTCCCAAATTTAAGTTAAATCCTAAAAAAATGCACGTTTGGTGGGAAAACAGGAAAAATTCTAAGGTTTTTTTGCCGATCGAAGGGGGGTTGAAGTAAACCTAGACAAAGTGAAGGCAATCATTTAAATGCTAGCCCTGGGAAACCCTTAAAGAAGAAGGGGTCCATTAGGAAGGTTGAACTACATAGCCAGGTTTAAAAAACCCCCAATTCACCGAAAAGTGTTGCCCCCTTTTTTTAAACCTTGAAGAAAAATGGTAAAAGTGGAATAAGATGCAAAATGTGAAAATGCCCTTTTAAAAAATCCAAAGGGTGTTTGAGAATCCTCTAATCCTGACGATTTCTACCCCTTGGAGGGATCTATTCTTTTAATTTTACCATACTTTTCTAAATCCTGGGTTTTTGTGCAAAGGGGAAAAAGACGAAAAGAAAAGAAAAGAGCATCCCTTTTATATTACCTGAGTATGAATTTTTCCGAGGGAGAACATAGGTAAATTTGGAAGTTAAGAGGGCTTTTATGCTTTTGGGGGTGGGTAATGAATAAGGGTTCGGCAATACACCCTAATTATTTAATTTTAGTTGTTAACTAAGGGACAAAATTTGTTACGATATGTAGCCAGAAAACTAGCTTTGAAGGTAGAATCTCTAAATGGAAAATTTTGTTTTTAGAGTTTTTACATCACCTATGTAAGTTAGAGTTTAGTAAAAGGGCAAGCTTTTGGGAGACCAGTTGGTAGAATATTTGGATGAAGGGATGTCTATAGTCCCTTTAAAAAATTTAATTTTTAGAGGAAAGGGGTTTTGGGTCACTATCAAAGAAGATTCAGAAGGTTAGTAAATGGGAAATTATATTTTGATGTAGCCACAAAAAATTTTTTTTGGGTGGCCCAAAAAGGGGGAGTATTGATATCTCCTGAAGATAACCATTTTCCCGTAGTAGCGAAGTTTACGTTTTCGTAAAACTAACAATAAAACATAATAGAAGCTTTATATGGGGCTAAAATGACATTTGAGATGGGTATCCAAGGATTGGGAAATATATGGGGACTCGTCTTTATCATTCTCCAGACCTTAGGAGAATAAAAGGCTAAAGACAGTAAATTAATAACGTACCATTAGCATCGGGGGGGGGCGGCAATGTAATTAACAGGTTAAAAAGTTTCTTTCATGTAATGAGTTCTAGAACCCAAAATCAATTCATAGATGCTTTGGTAACGTTGCAACCATGATTTAGAGTCTTAAATGGCAAGAGAATCAACCCATAAAGATTGAAATTGAAGAGAAACTCGCTTTTAGCTTAACAACTCAAGAGAGTCAAGACCCAAAAGCTTGGTGTCCTGATATCAAGTATTCCTTCAAATGGACTTACCTAAGAGGGGTAAATAAGAAATCCAAAAAGCACTAAGGAGATTGGTTCACATTCTTACTGGCCATGTGTTTTTGCGTTATATAAGAATCTTTTTGATACTACTAAGTTAAGGTGTGATGACGAGAAGGAAGCAAAAACCTTGATGCAAGATACATGAGGGGGTTTGTGGCTGCACATTAGCCTGCAAATAATCATAAGGATGGCTATTTCAGAATAACTATGGAACAGATGTATTAAACATGTAGGCATTGTCACTTATGCCAATACTAAGCCATATAACATCAACGCTCCACCTCAAGCATTACTTTTTACACAGGGTCATTTTGGAGGCTATTGATATTTTTACTAAATGGGTTGAAGGCATCTTCATATATCCCAGTGGACTACAAGGAGTTGGTCGTCATTTCGTAAAAAGAGCCATAATCGCTAGGTATTGGGATACATGAATCCATCATTATAGATCAATGAACCAATCTACACAACAAATATTAGTAATAGCAAATATGGGTAACAATTTGACATCAACCATAGAAAATACAACTCCATATTGTCTCAAATGAATGTTAGCAATTGAGGCAGCCATAAAAATATAAAAAGAATCATTGAAAAAATGGCAATCAGTTACATTGATTGCATGAGATGTTTTTGTTAAGCCTTCATGGCTATAGGACATCAATAAGAACCACGATATAGAGGCACTCTATTTACTGCATATGGAATTGAAGCCATGTTATCCTATAGAAGTGGAAATTCCATTCCTTCAAGGTACTAGTGAAAGGCATAGCATGAAAAAGCATAATGGTTAAAGAAAAAATTGATCGACTTGAATTTGACCGATAAAAAGTGACTCACAGCATTATGCTATATTAGTGCTACCAGGAAAGAATGGCTAGAGCATTCTAAGAAGTACGACCGATGAAACTTCAAAGAAGGAGATTTGGATATTGAAGAAAGTGTTGCCAAATGTACAAGACCCTATAGAAAATTCTCCCAAAATACGAAGACCCTATGTTGTAAGGAAGATCCTGACAAGAGGGCACAAAGTGCTAGCTAATATAAATGGCCTAAATTTGAGGGCTTGTTAATTCAAAAGTAATGACAAATTGTACTACTCATAAGAAGTCAATGAAATCTTTTATCCGAGCTGCAACTGAGGAATTATTGACATACTCAATCTCTTTATGAAAAAATTTTCATCATTGTAGTAAAGCCGATAACCTCTATATTGTCGCGTGGATTGGTCATTGACCAACCCCTCAAAAAACCTTATCGATAAGTTCCTTTCTGATCTCTACACTACATTAATAAACACGAACTAGTCTAGGCACTATGAATTGGAACTGGATAATAATAAATGGTTAAATGCTCCAACATACTTAAATCATTTTTAAAGAAGTTTTATTACCAAAGAAGGACTAACACAATTTACAAGAGTTGAATGCTCAGAAGTTGTAGTCAACAAAGATGTGATCTACAATAGATACTTAAGTGATATAACCATGAAAGATTGGTTGCACCATTTCTGCTAGTTGACTAGCTTTATTAAGTGAGTGATTACCGAGTAACAAGGTAAGGATCTCCCAATGGGAAGAAATTAAGCAAGATTGGTAAGATCCACTCATTAGTAAGTAATTTTACTAGAAATGAGAATTATGTTTCAAGACACTTTTGAAACTGAAAAGATCAATATAATATAATAACCTAAGTTTAGCCTGTTTGTGACTAGTGATAAAGGGAAGCCCATTCTCGTCAGTAGATGCACTCTGTTTTAATTCCTAGTTTTCATTAGAAGCTAGCACCCTTTTTTAAGTCTAAGCTCAATCAGTAATGGCACCAAATAAGTCCATTCTCGGTCAGTGATGGCATGTATTTAAGTCCATCCTTTGCAGTAGTGGAAACATAATAAGTGTTAGTCTCTTTAGTAGCTAGCATCTATTTTAAGTCCATCCTTGTTAGTAGGTGTAACCAAATAAGTCTAATCTCGTTAGTAGCAGCAACATTTATAATTCCCATTCTCCTTAGTAAGATGATATCATATTTTAATCCATTCTCGTCAATAAAGGCCATCTATTTCTAAGCCCAGGCTTGTTAGTAGCTGGCAACTTTATTTAAGCCTCTAGGCTCGTTAATAGCTGAACCTTTTTTTAAGCCCAGGCTCATCAGTAGCTAGCACCTTTTTTAAGCTTAGGCTCGTCAATAGCTAGCATCTCCTTTAAGTTCATTATCGTTAGCAAGTAGTAACTCTATTTTAAGATCTAGTCCTTATTAAGTAGCTAGTGGCCTTTTTATAAGTCATTTCCATCAACAGTTGCAACATTAAAGTCCTTATCTCGTTAGTAGTAGGCCGTGACATCCAAGAATTAGGGCAAAACTTGTGATCTTTTTGTCTTTGCAGTAACGTTCTGTTCAAACTATACTATAAAGAGGGAGCTATTAGACACCTCATTTTGCTTTCCCATCTAAAAAGAAAAAAAATATAAAAATAAATAAAAAAGAAAGAGAGCCTAGTTTATGGAATAATAAAAAAAAAATACAAAACTAAAAAATAAAAAATAAATATAAAAATAAAAATTAATGAAAATTTTTTTATAAAACTAACAACTAACATAAATTAATAAAAAATATTAATATTCTCAATAAAGCAAGGAGATATGATATCTAAAATAACTTGAGAATCTTAAAATGACAAAACATAAAATCAGACAGTTGGTTTGAAGTGTAGTTCATTACAATGAAAAACCTAAGAAAAGGGCTAGCTTAGTTGGTTCGTGTGTTGTCTGTGTGCATGCAAGGAAAGGATAGGTGGTTGGTTTGAAACAGGCAGGAGGCCACTTTGTGCCATTTTCAGTTTTTTTGGTCCCAGATGCCACAATGGCACGCATGATGATTGGTCGAATGTGAATCTTTGTTCCTTGATATGATCTTCTTCAACCTCTAACCAAAGATATTTAGGAAGAACGGAAGAGGATGAATTCGACGATTCCAATTCAGTCTTTCAGCACAAATCTAACAACTGATTAGCAAACAAAAATGATAAAACATCATTAAATTAACACAAATTTGAACAAAAAAAAAAAGATAAATCAAATCGGGGGGTGTTAAACATATTGACCTAAGAGTTTGATTCCAGTCTATCTACAGTCCTCCGCCTCATTATGGTCCCTATAAATTTGCCATTGGGACCCCCATAAGCTCGAGAGGTTGGGAAAATCACCAAAATGTCCACTATAAATTGTACTACCAAAAACCCCATTCAAAACCATTTCCACCACTGGTCGCCATTCCTACTGATTGAAACACCACAAATACGCCATCCATAGACACTCACAATCCACCACACTTAGCCACTCCTCAAAACCCACCTTAGGCATCTCCTTAAGTGAAAATGGTCCTAGATTTAGAATCTGATGCCTTCAAAACCTCAGTTTGAACTCCTCAACTACTCTCATGACCTTCAAAGTGCTTTGGAAGGTCATTGTTGTTCAGCCACGCTCGAATCCGCACTCGATTCGAACCCTACCCGCGACTCGTGAACATGACCCATACGTGAACTCGACTCGTGCTCATTCAGACAAATTCGATTAGAGTTATAAAGTTTAAGTTATTTTATTTTACTTTTATTACTTCCTTTTAATGTATTTATCTATTAATTAGAATTTTATGTTTAGTTTTATGAAATAATAAAATAATAAAATTTAGTATCCGTCGGTTGTTTGGAGGTGTAATATCATCGCTCAATGGTGAAATAAAAATGGTTTAATAAAAGTAATAAAAGAAAATAAAAACATCAGTTACATTAAAAAAATAATAAAAAAAATATAATAAAATTAAAATCTAAAAAATGAATAATACTGACAAAGAAAATAAATATTAAATAAAACCTTTAATAAGTAAAAATGTTTAACTTAAAAATGAAAAAATATAAAAATCCTATAAAATAAAAAAAAAATTAGTATATTTAGGATTTTAGAAATAAAATATAAAAATGGCAACAATGTTGAAAACCAAATTTAAATATAATAGGTAGAAATTTTTAGGAACCAATAAAGTTTTAGGAACAAAAATAAAATATAAAGATAATAAAAATTTTCTTTAGTATAAAATTTAAACTTTTAGGAAATAAGAGATAAAAGACAAAAATATATAATAAAAAAGGGAAACACTTTTAGTCAAAGTCTAGTACTTAGGGTTTCAAAACCAAATTGCAAAAATAAATGAAATAAATATAGTTTGGTTTTGTCCGGTTTTGTAGGATTAGTTGAAGTTTAGTCCTTTTTTTGCACACTCCCTAGTGAATATGTGCATAAATTGTGAGTACATATCAATCTATCCTTAATCTAACCCACTTCAATTTCTATAATTGGTCCATAATATCCAATTGCTCAAGTCATCCATATCCTTTAAGTTTCTATTGTCAATTACATAACCCCTTAAAAATATTATCCTTTAACCTTATGTATCCTCCTAAATCTTGACATTCCTATTCATAACAAGCTCTCGATTTTTGATTATATATAGTATTGTAGTATTGTGTTTAATTATACATTGCATTATTAATTGTAATAATATCATCAATTTACAAAGATAAAAGCAATGAAATTTACCGATACAACATCCAAAATTGATAAATGTTTTTACTATCATACAATCACTCTCTCTCTTACACACACACACACACACATATGTAAGCAAATGTGTGTGAATATTTTACATATGTATAGATTTATTATCCTTGATGTGTTATAGATGCAATTATAAGATAACCTCCATTCCCATTTTAAATATGGCACAAATAGATAAAATACCAAACTGGTTGTCATCTTTTGACGATTTCCAAACTTAGGATTGTGAGATTATCTATTTCTAATTGCATTCCATCCATACTGATTTGCAACGCACAAAATGTAAAAAAAAAAACATTTTAATTTTAGTGTATTTGGGCAATAAAGTGCAATCCATCTATAATTTTTATAAATAATAAAATCTCAAAACTTTGGCTATTTTAACCTAATTTGATAAGTCAACATGAGTTACATTTTGTTTTCGCACCAAAAGATCCATTGCTTGTCCACATTATCATCCCTTTAAAGATCATATTTCTTTGTTGCCATTTGCTTATAAGTTAAAGAAATATATTAATAGTTGTACAGAATGAAAAAAGTTGAATCGTCCCACCAAAAGTTATATAACAAAACCATTGCAAAAAAATATTAAAATATGTATTTAAGCCTTTGATGGGGCTCATGTCAAGTACATTAAAAAAAAAAAAACCCATTCAATTGATGTTCTTTAATTGAAAAAAGAGTTACAAAATGCATTTTCTATTAAAAAAAAAGAAAGTCCACAAATAAGAATTGCATTTTCTTATGAATTACCAATAAAGTTGCATATGTGGAATCTACATTTTTATTAGTATTACTAACATACAAATTGAAATCAAAACCCACATAAAGAAGCCTTGTAGGCATGCATCTCTAAACTAAACATGCTTCGTCTTCTTTCCTTTTTTTTTGTGAAGATCAAACCTTAAACAATAAATAGTGATAATAGATATAGGATAATACCTAGTTTTCTTGTTATATGTTGTTGAGTTAGGGCTACAAGGGTTGATCATTAAGTGTTTAATTTTGATAAGACAATTGACATTAATATTTAATTTTTAGTCATAATTTTTTTTCCTTGCTTTACTTTTTTAGGCCCTTAAAATTGGGTCAAAGGTTTTTTTTACTCCCAAAGCCACCTTGGTCTTAAAAGGGAGGATTTAGTTGGATAAATTCTAACTTATCCCAATTGAAGCCATCAATTTTCCTAACATGTAGTTAACTACTCATATGTTAGAAGGTAATCACGTAGGGTAATATTAAGACTTCTTTGTAGCACCTCACTTCTCAAGGTTCAACTTACCTTCCCCCAACTCATAGTGCCTAAGAGTGTGTAGCAATGTCCCTATAGGTGAGGACAATGCCTTTCCTTGAAATTCACAGCATGCAACTAAAACCACAAAATATTGAACTCATTTAAACTTTTCATTTAATAACAAAAATAGAATAGGAAGAAGTTAAACTCCAATGTAACAATTGTTAACTTTAGCAAAGGATCTATTTTATTTTCATTCATAAGGTCTATGGTCACAGTCTAGGTAGCATATGCCTACTTGTAGTCTAATGCTTTTAGGATCCCTTAACATGATTATAGTAGCACCTAACTACTAACCTATGACTTAAGGATGCCTAAACAACTATCCTCTTGTTGATTTTTAGTCTATTTTCTTTTTCCACGGGCTATTAATAGTAAGATAAGATCATAATTGCTCTAGATTTTTCAAGCCCAAAGAGGCTCTTAGAAGTTAACAGCACCAATAAGGATTGACTCACCTATTATTTTAAGTACTGGATTAAAGACTCCCATTTTGTTTAATCCTAAATCTCCCAAAATAATGAAGAGAATGAGCAAGCCCTAAGGTTCTTTTGGTTAAGTTCTCATAGATCTTTTTAAACAATAGTTTGACTTAAGTTAACTCATAAAATTAAGATTAATAGAGTTTTCTAAAACCCCTAGAGTTTGTTTGTAGCAAATCATTTCTCCTAAATGAATTTATAGCTTTTTAAAATGTATTATGTATTTCAGCCTTTTTCATGAAAAAAGTACACTTTAACTCCACTTTGATCCCCCTCTTTTTGAATATTTATTATTGTTAGAATTTTACATAGATTGCTTCATAAGGACATTTGAAATTCTTAGAGTGAAGAGGGGTCCCTATATTAGTCAAAAAATATCAAATACCCATGACTAATCTTCCTCGATCACAAAACATTATTAATAGATTTAAACGATAACCAGCCACTAGTCTCTCATTCCATACAACATGATCTCCTCTAATTTTGTAAGAAGAAGTTTTTGAACAAATTCTTACTTGTTTCTATCAATAAGGACACTAGTCAGTTCCTTCTCTCCAACCATTTTAATACCTCCAAAGTTTAGTTATTGTTAGAAACACTCATTTCTTGAGTAGACCCATTAAAAGACATCTCATGATGCTAGAAAACAAGCTAATTTGCGAACTAGAAGGAAGTAGCCTTACCATATCTTGTTTTTTTTTTTTTTTTGACTATTAAATTAGCATCCATACCATCACTTACCTTACTCGATTTCTTGAAGAGTTTGGAACCTAGACCTTGGTTGTTTATTAAACTCCCCAATTATAATTTATTGTAGAAAGGTGTTTCCAATAATTAGATTTATTATTCCTTGCTTCCATGCCTAAATCCTAGCCATAATTTTCCTAATGCCTATCCTTAAGAACCATTAGTTCCAATCCCAATCACCTCCTTATGCTTCACTTTGTCCTAAGCCTCCTAGTTACCTTTCTTTTTTTGTTTGTGGAGTCTTAAGATGTCCCCATCCAATTACTCTAATTGCTCTTATAGTGATATTAGTAGGGGTATGGCCACATACAAGGAAATAATTGTAATTTCAATGCATAGACCGAGATTAGTATCTTTCTCTAGCTATGCTTTAACCTTTTAACGTTGCCATCTGTATCTCCCTCTTAGTTTTCCCACAATAAAAGAGAGATCCTTAGCTTTTAAATCTTCTTAGATTTCCTTAATATAAAACCTCACACACTTACCCAATCATTCCCTTGGTTACCTCCAAGTATCTAACACATTTACAGTTTAGCCTCTTACTTTGCATTTCCCAAAATATCATAGTTGCTTTTATAGGTTTAAATCTCTAACAAAAGTTTCCATAACGTTCATCAATAGTTTTAACTTTCTTCACTTGCCTCATAAGCAAATCATTCGCCAAAGAAGAAATTGTAGATATTCAATCTAATGCTTGTAATTTTGGTATGAATTCCACATTTTGAGTTTAATGTGGTACTAAATTATATGGTTCCTGAATTCCATGACTAGTGTGATAAGTAATTCAGTGGAAATTGGTTCCCCTTGCTTAATTTCTCTACTCGAACAAAAGTTAGGGAGGGGAGTTTGTAATCCCTAAAAATTTTTGAAAAACTATATATAAATTTTAAAGAAAATAAGTGGAAGAATAAATACTTCTAAGGTCGAATAGCAAGAATGATAATTTTGCAAAAAATAAAAAATAAAAAATTATGATGAAAAAATTTAAAAACACAGTGATATATTAATACTATTTTAATAATTTATGTATAACAAAAACTTAATGACAAATATTAATAGGCTTTAAAATAGAAAAATGAGGAAGAGTGAAATCCATTTGATAAATAAACAAATAAGAGAATTAGATATAGAGAACAATTGGAGAAATAATCTAGTATGCCCGAGGAAAAGGCTAACAAGCTTAGAATTAATAAATTTATGAAATATACACTAAATAAATTTAGCAACGAAGTAAGTTGGAAAAATACCTAAACATGGTAATATAGAAAAATAAATAAAAAAATTGTAAGTCCTATTTTTAGTTCATCAATTTAAATTAAAATAATAAATTCCTTGAAACATAAATCACGAACAATATTGGGTTAAATAAATGAAATTAATTGAAATTATAGATTAGGAATTTCAAATGAAAAATTTCGAGAAATATTTATGTTCAGAATAATCCAAATAGCTTCGATGTAAATTTTCGTAATAAAACACTAGAGTTACAAAATTTATAAATATTGTCGAATGCGTGCGGAATTGAATATAATCTTAAAATATAAATAATTATTATATATATAGTATATATATATATATATTTGATGTGAATAGGAATAGGGGCATCAAGTTGGCAAAAAAAAAAAATGCATTATAAAAGAAAAGTCACCAGAATTCATGAGAGAAAGAGAGAACATAGGAGACATTGAGAGAGACGAGAGGAAAAGAGAGAAAAGAAGGGGAAAAAGAAAAGTGAAGAAAAAAATTCAATAACTTTCGCATACGACCTCAGATTCACGATTCGAGACCCACCTCGCATTCCTTAAGGTAAGTATACTCAACAGACAAATTTTATGCCAAACTGAATATTATATATTTTTTTAAAGTACTAATGGTCAAATAAATGAAAAATTCCAGTATTCATGCTATAGATATGAGTATCCTGAGTTTTGAATAGTATACAATTGTGTATTTTTACTTATGTTTAAGCGTGAGGAAAAATTATCTGAAAATATACCCGAAAATCCATTAAGAAAAACCAAGGAAGACTAAACTTAGCAACGAAGTTCTAATGGAGTATGTAGGAGGAAAGTGATTTGGTGGTTGAAATTGTGTATGGATGTTGCTATGTGGCGTGGAGGGTGTTGGAGGTGTGTATGTGTGTTGTGAGTGATGTGATGGTGTGTGAATGGTGTGTGAGTGCGTGAGGTGTGTGTGTAGGTGTTTTAATATGTGTGTGGGCATGAGGATGTGTGTGTGTGGTGGTATGGTGCATGAGTATGTTTAGTGAGTGTTGTGTGAGAGAGAATGTGTTATGTAGTGTGTGTAGGAGGAGGTGTTGCATGTACTATAGTTGTATTAGTAATGTGTGTATGTGTGTGTGATTGTGCATGAATGTATATATGTGTGTGTTTTATGTGTTAGTGTAGGTGTGGGTGGTGTGTGCGTATGTATGTAATGTTGATGTACATGGATTGAAGGGAATGTGATGTTGCAAGATAAAGTGTGCGAAAATATGGAGATATGGTGTATGTGTATGGGACGCGAAGATGTGTGAAGGTATGTATGTGGAATATGTGTCGGTGTATGTGTGAGATTATTCGATGTGCAAGTATGTAGACAAGGAGTAAGAGAGAAAGAATTTGGAAAAAAATGGGAAAGAAGGAACGGAAGGAAGAAGCGTAATAAGAAAAGCGAAGGGTGGAGAATCTTGGAAATGCATGTGTGCCATCGATGAAATGATGTGCGTATGAGTGTAGTGTGGAAAAGGAATTAATAAAAAATCCTGAAGTACTAATGCAAAACGAGGAAAATTATACTAAAATACTAAATTAGGTAACAAAAGAAGATAAACGTACCTTACTTAGTACCTTTAATTAAATTAAGGCTCGGCTTAGATTCTAGACATTTACCCTAAATTTTTTTATCTTAACATTAGGTAAAGGGAATTATATTTCGAATCACGCAATGACGGTTAGGACCATGACCACCATAAATAGGTAAGTGGAAGCTCTAAGATAGCTATAGTGTTGTGTTATTTGTAATATTTTGTGAATATAAATTATGATAATGATTAAGTATATGTATACTTCCCTACTTAGTATGTTGTTGTACTTGTTGGGGTCGTTATAATTTTAGATTACAAGTGATTGAAATGTGACGTTGTGCTGCGTTGTACATGTAGTGTGGTTGTGGTGTGTGTTATTACTGTTGCTTTTGCTATTATTGTTGATGTGTTTACTATTGTTATTATTGCATATGCTATTGCCTTTGTTGCAGCCGCTATTGTTGCTGCTGTGTCGAGGGCTTAATTGGTGAGCATTTGTGTGGGTTGTGAAGGGTATTTGTCAAGCAAAGTGGAGGTGATACAAGGCAAAAGGTGTGCCTAGAATTATGTAACTTGTGTGTGAATGATTTGGCCATGTGTGTGATAAAGTTTGTTCATTGCGAGTTGTCTAATCGTATATAACGTGAGTGTGGTACGGTTGGAGAGTATGTGTGTGTGCAATGATGATTAGTGAGTATTAGGATAATGTATGAAATTTCAAGAAAATAGAAAACATATTTTTTTAACTTTAACCAGTTGATCCATGCAAAAAGAGATATAAAATTAGCGTGAATAAATTACCGGGCAAGTGGACCGGATCGATCAAGTAATATAGAGAGAGAAGATGTCAACCAAGAAGATTGAATAAGTAATAGACCTTATCAATTTCTTACTATTATTTAGCAATGATGTTTGATGAGAATTGACTGAAATATGCGTAAATGCTTAAAAAGAGGATTATGTTTAAAAAAATGATAAAATTTGATGGTGGGAAATAGAATCCACCCTAATTCTACTAATCATAATGCCTTCATGATATAATAACTCATATCTATATGGATTTTCCACAAGAATTTAACAAAACTTAATCCTTTATCAAGTTTTTAAAGTAATGTTACCTTCAATTTAATTTAATAGCACCCTCTAATCAAATCAAATGAGGATTTTTAAAATCACAATCATAAATTTCCCAATTATATGATTGCCTAATATCTTTATAACCATTTCTCCTAAGCCTTAAGTGAACAAATTTAATAAAAAATATTGCATGAGACGACTTAGGACAATTTCTAATAAAAATTCAATAACGCTGCTTCCACGAGAATTATTAAATCTTACTTAGGATTCCTGATAAAATCTAAATTTCTCTTTCAGAGTCATTTACATATCTATGCATTGATTACAATTACAAAAATACAATTCATAGCAGGACTTCTTATATGAAAGATTCTGCATATCTACATTTCCTAAAACATGAATACAATGATCATATTAGTTTGAATTATGCAATATCATGTTTCCCCATTAAGGATGATTTAGAACATTTAAGTATGAATATAAAAAAAATTGAAATAAATAATGCACTGGAATTCAAATTGAACAACAAAATAAATTAATAAATGGCATAAAAGAAAATAAAGGTAAATGAAACATAGCTATAATCTTCAAGAACTTCAATCTTCCAAAATGATTCCTCGAAATTCCTTCAATGAAAGAAAACCTTCAGCAAAATAACTTTCTTCTTCAAACTAAAATTTGAATAACATGAAATGTAAAGGAATTAAAGAAAAAATAAAATCCAAAGTTCCTAAGGGAATTCTAATGATATTCAAAGAAAGACAAAGGATGCTAAACAAAGCATCAAAACAAAGGATTTCAAAAACAAAAAGGGATGCCAAACAAAAGATGCTAAACAAAGGTGGATGACTTCCAAGTTCACACAAGGGGCCTATTTATAAATCCAAAGAGGAGGAGGATAAGCCTTGATCTGATGAGAGATGAGTCAGCAAATTAATAGATATGAATTTGGAGAGAATTTTTCGCAATGGAATCGGGTAGTATGACGGCCCGCACAAGGCCGCTTTAAGGCCGGCGGCTTTAATGCTTTTTGAGGCCGTTTAATATAGCCGGCTCTAGGCCGGCCTAAAGCCGGCGGCCCTTCCGTGCAATTCCTTCCGCTCGCTTCTTCAATTTTTGTGAAAAACTAAGGGGGGGGGCCAATTAACTTGGTAATTTACTTTTAGGCCTCAAACCTGAATTTCACAATAAACACCATTAAATATCATTTCTTATAATTTTTTCTTATAATATGAAATAAATTTAATAGAGTCCAAAAGAAAATATAAATATAATGTGATCTTAGCAACCTCTAACTAAACTAAAAATGCATGCAACATGATAGATATAGTAATAGGGTTAAGAATACTATATAGTTTATATGTATTTTTATAATTTATATAAGTTGATGCAGGGAAAAAGACTTGTGATTTTACATTTTTATAAATGTTAAGATAATTGAGGATGTTGGAAGAGTACATCCTCAACTACCTATTTAACTCTCGGGCATTAAAATTGAGCACTTGAGAGGTGCAATGACATAGAGGTGGCAATCACATAGAGTGTATTAAAGAATGAGAATTATAAACAATCTTCGAGTGGTTTGATTTAACGGTCATGAATTAAGCTATATGAAGCTAATTATTGATTTGGTCTCATATGATGACGCATTTTAAAATTTTATTTAATTATGTATTTTGTGTATGACTGATTGATTCCACTTGTCTGTCTGAACTTTCTATTAATCAGGACATTAAGGTTTTGATATTTCTTTGTTTTTGATGAAAGTATTGTTAGGTGTAACTATTTTGGTTAGGGATGGACTTGGTTCCAATATTCATATATTCGTGGGACTAGAGTATGTCATAAATGTTTGATAGTTACTTTTATCATTTTGAATTAGATTGTAGTTAAGATTTTATATCGTTTGAACACCCTGAACCAATTATTGAAGGATTGGACTCAGAATAAAACTGGACAAGCATTAAAATGAGACTGCTTGAAAAGAAGCCATCACTGTTACAGAGCTAGCCGGAAGTAATCAAGGATTACTAATTCACTAAGTGGCCGAACGAAGTGACTAAAGGATTGTCGCCCATTGACGATTCTGAGTCCGGTCGGTCCTTGAGGGTGTTGCCCTCAGTACATAGCACAAGAGCGCTCAGTGTAATAGGAACACCTCGAGTTTCTGATATCAAAGTTATAAGATATTATAATTACCAAAGAGAGTATAGAAGAAATGAAATTGGTTAGAGAACGTCGGGCACTATGGTATGGCTTTAGAATCCCCAAACCTTAGGTCAAGGGGTGTAAACCTTAGATTTCCACGCTGGTTATCGAAGAACCGCGTGAGATGCCGCATCAGATTTATTCATGCAAATAGCATATGATGTGAAAACTTGATTTTGAAATTACATGTGCAATTACGTCGAGTAGCTTTGCCCACTTCCCATTCATGAACCATAGTGTGCTCACCCCTCCACAGACTATTTTGCAGTAACAATTTAAAAGCTTGGATGGAATAAGATGAAAGAGTGTTAGACAGTTTTTGCAGCCAAGAATGCTAAAGCAAGAATTGTGAATGGTAGACTATTAGATAAATGTAATTTTTAGGACCATTGATGTAAAATTTGAATAGTGAGCTTAAGTTTTATTCTATTACTAAGATAGTAGGGATTCTGATTAGGTTGCGATCTTGGTCGACTTTAGAACATAGGAATCTGCACTTCTAATTTCCATTATATAAAGTTATGTAATATGATTAGTTGTAATTGATTAATTAATTATTAGAGCCCTTACGACCTTTAACTCATACAAGGCGGTTATCATGAAATGGGTGCACACATGATGTGATAACTTTAGTGAAAACTTCCAAGCCCTCCTTTTGGGCGTGCTAAGTTTTATTCAACAATACTGCAAACTCTTAAAGGCTAAACAAAAGCCAATTAGGTCAATCTAGAGTAAGGAAAAGTATAAGGAAACATAGATGTTCCTATGAAGTTCTCATTACATTTAGTTGTATGCTTTCTCCAAATCCGAGTTTACAAGCTAATCACTTTTCACCCTTCTTTTCTTCAGAAGTGCATAAACTCTTGAATGACAATCACATTAGTTGAAGCACATCTTCCAAGAAATTAAATGAAAATAGTTTGGGGTTGTGCTAATGATGTCATTAGATAAGGTTGGAGCTTGATTATTAGAATTTTTCATAACCACTATGTATAATGTATACAAACACTAGTTACTAGAAGTCTTTAAAGATTTTCCACACCATAAACTTGGGAATAAGAGCTACAAATTTTTTATTGGGGACCACCTGTTTCAAGAATCCCTTTACATCACTTGATATGAGATTACCCATAACCAAACCCCCCTAAGTTAAGGTATAGGTTCTACAAGCTTGATTTCTCTTAGACCTAGTCCCCTGCAAATCAAATAACCTAGTATCTTAGATCATGATCTCTAGCAATGGTTTCAGTTGAAGAAATTTAATGTTTTCCTGTTCACCCTTCCACCATCCATTTGAAGTTGTGCATTTGTTGCCCATAACTTTTCCTTTTTGGTTTAGGTGCTATATGAATCAAAATCCGACAAGACCTATCAAAGGGCAAGAACTAAAGTAATACGAATTTTGGCGATGAGGTCCCTTTGAGCAATCGACCCGGAATTATTTATAAATTAACCACTTTTCTATTATTCTTGTATTGTGTGTTTTTTTTCTAACAGGCACACCATATCATATTTTAGGGGCAATGGACAAACTCCCTCAGACTCAACTTGTGGTTAATCCATGGACCGACCTAACCGGCGATGAGTTGAGCCGATGAAACCTATAGAAGACCGTCATCTTGAAACCATTTCATTATATAAATTTTTCATTTGCATGGACTATTTATGTTTGTAAATAATTTTGGCACACTTTTATTTCCTGTAATTTTCATTTAGACCTAGCCATCTAAAAGTGGCAAACTTGTAAATTTTGACCACTTTTATAACTCCTAGGGTAGCAAGTATAAATACTTGCTTAAGAAGAGGATTATAGAGGAGGCTTATTTTTGCAGAACAAACACGTCATTTTCACGTGAGAATAGGGTTCCTAATTGTCATCTAAACTCTTATCAATTTCAATCCAGAAGAGTTGAAATGTGTCGAGTGCAACATCTGAAAATTGTAAGTTGTAACAATTTCATTTTGGTTGTGATTTCTTTTCTTCTCTAGTGTGTCAAATCTAGGGTTGATCGAGATATTCTTGGTCAGAAAATACCACTTATTGTTCATGAAAATAATTATTGTTTTTATTTGAAGTACATTGCAATTGAATTTGCAATCTTCATTGACGAATTTCCCTTGAAAACGTGTACTTCACTGTTGAAGGGTCTTGGAATGGGTTTTTCTTTTGACATTGTGATACGTTCCGTGGATATATATAGATTAGAGTGTTGTTAGAAGATATTATCAAATTGGTAATTACAATTATATCTTTGAACTTTTGGATTTCCTTATTTCTTAAATAGGGTTCACGTGAAATTGCCCTTTGTGGATCCGGTTTTGCCTTGACTTGAATTGTTTTTCTTAAGTCTTTGGATTGTGCTTATAAGTGATTTTTAGGCCACATCATCTTTTGGTATCAGAGCTATATCAATTTGGATTTAAGAATTCAAACACATCATAATTGAAGATTGGTTAAATTCATGGAATTGACGGCATCGTTTATGTGATTGAACTAGTAAGTCATGACATTGTTGGATAGACTAACAACATAGGTATTATAATTAACTTAATCTTGGAATTAGAGCCAATCATAATATAGAAATTAGCCATATCAACATTATCGTTTACCGAATTTTGCCCCTATAAGAAAGAATAAAGTGATGGGGCAATACGAAATCTTGCTTTGTGCAATCTTAATTAATTGGTTTGACTTTCATTTTGCTGATGTAGTGTCCCATACCCCATACAGACTCAGGCACTCAATCCCACTAATAATCATCAATGCAAGGTATGAAAAAACTAAGGTAGGTCCTAGTTATCTTGGCCGAAAAACATTAAATAAAGGATGATCTAGCCAGCATGAGCTAGAATTTAGAAGGACTAAGCATTCGATGCCTAAATTTTACCCTAGGATAAGTGGATCTAAAATTGGGTAGGAACTAATTGTTGCTGAACAAGTGCCGTTGGTTTTCAATTTAAGTTAGGGCTCAATTTGTCTTGGATAAGGCCTATTAATTTTGTTTTTCAGGAAGCCAATAGGTATATACTTTTATTATACTTAGTATATCTAGACCCAACATAGCCTAAGTCAATCAGCTACAACCATTCATCATTTTTGGTAATAATTGAGCTTGAATTGAGAAATATTATGTCCCACTCCACGTTCATTGCTCGCACAAGATTTCAATAAAACCCCTAATTAATGCCCCAAAACTAAGATGCCACAGCCCGTCCACGTGTCTCTCCATTAGGTAAAGACACATTAAGCTCTTTAACTCAATAATCTCCTATAACCTGTAGTAATTGTCACTTACAATTGAAATAATTACAATAACAATATTCATACTAACTTTTAGGTGAAACCCCAATACAACCATCAAACTCTTTAAAAAAAATCTTAGTACATCATTTCTTAATCAAGTTTAGAACAGTTATTAGGACTTCTAGAAATGTACTAACTTATTATACCTCGATAGAAATCACCTTCAAAACATATAAAGAAACTCAATTTCTTTCTTACTTAATCGTCATAGTAAAATAGAAATTTTCGTCAACCTTTACTTGTCATTTGACCCTAGGTCTTCGTCATAGGAAGCAAATTCATCTATGTCTGTAGTCTAAAGAAAAAAAAATCGTTGAGTGGACTAATGCCCAAGTATGTATAACCATAACAACATGCACATAATTAAGCATAAGTTAAGTGCACATGCATCAATGCAAATAACAACAATCATACAACAGGTTATTATTTCATGAGCACATAAAACAACAAATGAGTACCGTAGACCTCGCCAAACCATACATTATACTTAATCCATGTTACGTTTTGAGAACTGCCACTACAGGCCCTAACACTTATGAGTCCTTAAATACGTGCCCCAAATCAATTTCAATGCACAACTCCATTAGGGATAACATTATATAAAGATCATTGGGTGTTCCTTAAGATTTGGGCCACTAGGGCCCTTAGGTACGAACCAAGCACAACCAATAAGAAGCTTAATCCTATCCATTATAAATTTATTCTAATTCCCAACAACTATCCTAACAATCACAGTAACAACAAAGATTACACATACTTGAAAGGGTATTTTTATGCACGACTTGTCCTTGGACTAATTAGTTACACAAAATAAGTCAAAATATTTTTTTTGTAAAAATTTACTCTAATACTAGTCTTAAGCATCATCTAAATCAAGGTAGGAATGGTGGTCAAACAGGTATGACCCCCCTAACCTACAGTAACCTGCGGGTTAAAGCGAGCCGACTTGCGATGGCCCCACCTAAGGTAGGCTAAAGAATTCTAACTTGCTCACCTTCAGGCTAATGTGGGCTGACCCACCAATTCATACCAAAATGTTTTTTTTTCCAGTTTATATTACAAAATAACAAAGTCGTTTTCAATGAGTCCTCCCCTTTTCACATATCAATTTTCTTTTGCCAATCATTTCATTTCTTTGACTCTAAGGTAATCTCTGCTCTCTCTTTTTCTTTCCATATTCCCTCCATTATTTAATTAAGGTCTCCATCCTTTCTTTTCTAGGATTTTAAATATCCAGCATCCAGATAATACAAATAAGGTTGCTACTTCTCCTTTATTTATACTCCTCTACATATTTATGAAATTATCCCTATTACTCCACAACATAAATGTACATTACAAACTTACTATACCATGGTAAGCCAACACACACATATCACTAGAGCAACATCGAACAAATCCGATCATACTCAAAGATGCATAGATTTTTTTCTCTTTCTGTTCCTAACCCGAATCCCAACCTAAACTCGAACCCTAAACCTTAACCCAAACACCACAACATATCCATAAGTCCATAGCACAAAATTTGGAGATAGCCTATTTTTTTTATTTTTAAAAAAAAGACGTAACTAACAAGGGGAGACTCACCACACACGTGATTAAGCAAAGACAGTGGATGAGTGACTGACAAGCGAGTGGACAATGACTAAAGACTGAGAGTGGTTGTACATGAGGAAGATGACGTGACAACTACAATGACTTTGTTCCGGGTTTCTGTTTTAGGTGAGTAGTTAGGTTCGGGTTTGGGTTTCGGATGAAGATGAATGGGTATCATTGTGGCGCTAGATGGTCTTGGACAAGGTGGAGTGGGCTAGGTTGGAATCATAATGAACTAAAATAGACATGACGACTAGGTAATGAGTGAGAATCAAGGGTAAGCGTGATCTAATGTCTTATGAGTGATGTCTAAGTCTATCTTATGGTAATTGCCTATTGTTTTTGTGTTTTTTCTTTTTCTTTTCTTTTCTTTTTAATTTAGGCAGGCCAATCGAGCCAACCTACACTGGTAATGAGTTAACCCACCCCGACCCATAGGCCATGTAGTGTAAGGCCAAATTTTTTTTGGCCCAACCTAATAATAAAATTGCAAGTTGGGTGGGTTGGACCTACCCTGCATTCCCACCCCTAGTCTAAATTACTCAATTTGCTCACTTAATCATTATAGGATCGCTTCTCATACTTGGATAGAAATTCTAGGGTCTGTGTGGTTTTAGGTTTAATAGGATTTGAATAGGGAAAGAAATAAATTGGAGTAAAACAATTTCTCAAGAAACAACGGTCGTTACATTAGGCCATATAATATGGCAAAGTAAGGTACATGGTTTCCATATAACCGTGCACCTTTTGTGGATTTTTAAACTTTGACACTTATTGAAGTACACGGGCAAGTCTTTTGACCATTACCTTTTTGTACACATTTGTATTCTATATGGCAGTTATATACCCTGTACTTGATCGTATACTACACCATTCCATACAAACCACTTTTCCCTTCTTCAATTTGTTCATCAACCTAATTTTTAAGATTTTAATCTAATGGAGTCTAAAAAAAATTGTTAATCTATTACATTATATGTATTGATGCACTTACTTGATTTAATCTATGATCAAACCCTCAAACCACATGATTCCACACTCATTCCGTCTTGCTCCTTATTCTAATTCTAACATGTCATAAATTTTCTTTAATCCATGATTCCCTCATATTTTTAGAAACAAACATCCTTAATATTAGAATCCTTCACTTGAAGAAATCAACTTGGTCTTTGTGGTTTTTCTAGGTCACCTTGTCAGTCTCTAAGAGGTCTCTTAATTGCTTTTGTGAAATGGCAAAATGGGTGCACTCGGTCCAAATGGGCTTATATCCTCATTAGAAAGACTGAATTACCACCATGTCTTTAGAATATTTATACGTTTGACGTTAGTTATATATTAAATAAATATTAGATAACTAAACATATAACAATAGTAGATTACATTCTTCCCTCCTTACAAAAACTTTCATCCTTGAAAGGTACTTAAGGTTGGAAAAATATCTAAATGATATTCCTTCGCTTATCTTCTTCTAGTTCCTATGCCCCTTCACGTTTAGTCAGACATATCCATATGAACCTTGACATAGTGAATCACTTTCCCCTTACACTTGTTCCCCTTATCATTGGATTCACAATTCTTACCAATCTTTCAATAGAGGATAAATTTGGCTATACCATTAAAGGCTCCAAGCTACTATTTAATCAGGATTTTGCCAAAACTTTCTCAACAATAGATACGTAAAAAACATCATGTACCCCCTTCAATAAGTGGTAAAGCACTTATAAGCTTATATAGCCATCTTTCCAGAATTCAAATGGGCCACATAATTTACTGTTTTAACTCCCTCTCCCAAACTAAAGTTGAACACCCCTTTAGTGGGAGAAACTTTTCACAAAAACCTTATCTCCTACCTTGAATTCTAATGGTTGTATGCCTCTTATTAACATAGCTCTTTTGTCGACTCTAAGTGTACTGAATTCTTTATCTTGTCAGCTTTTACCCCCCTTTTATCCACAAGCTCTTAGACCAACTCCGGTCCCAACATCCATCCTTCCCCCCACTTCCATCCCATTATAACGGAGATCTGCATTTATCATCCATAAAAAGCTTCAAAGGGCCATTATGGATAGTATTACCTGATAGTTATTGTTGTATGAAACTCAACCAAAAGGTATAAGTTTCATTCCAATAACCTCCAAGGTCTAGCATACAGGCTTTGAGCAAATCCTCACAGATCAGGATGGTATCTCACTTTTGATCCATCATTTGAAGGTGAAAGCAATACTAAATTGGCAATATTGTGCCTAAAGCTCTATGTAAGCTATTCCAAAATCTGCTTACAAGCCGTGTATCTCTACCAAAGGTTAATGCTAACTAACACTCCATGTAACCTAAGACAAACTCCTGTATATACATTTTGGCTAATTCTCTAATTTTATATCTCACTCTGCTAGGCCAAAAAGTGATGCAGACATGGTAGTCAATCTATTATCACACATATTACATCTGGTTTCACTTAGTTAATAGAAGGCCATAACAAAAATCATCATCAACACGTTCCCCTTTCCAACTCAGGTACTCGAAGGGCTGCAAATCTCTAGCTAGCCTTTGATGTTCAATTCAATCTGTTGACAAGTGAGGCGCCCTTGCTACATACTCGATTATCTCCCGTTTCATATTCCTTACACCAACAGTGACTCTTTTCAAATATTTGGTACATCTTAATGCTTTTAGGGATGGATTGTATAGGTAGAGTAGTGAGTCCTTTCATGATTTTTTTCTTCCGTTTACATCCCATAGCACACATAAAGCGTATTCCATTCCTTTAGACCCCATCTAGGTTAATTTTAAATTCATGATCCTTGCCTTTTTCTAATCTTTTCTTGATTTCTTGAATGTCCACATTCTCTAACTTAGCAACCTTAATTCTATCCATTAAAATTGGTTAGGACTGCATAAAGTGGCCATCTCACATCCAACTTCTATGAGTTAAAATATCTAGTTCTAGTATGCGCTCATCTATCTAACAATTTTCTTGTAAGTTAGTAAAGTAGCTAGATTACCTTATTTCTTTCTAACTAAAGGCATCCTGTCACCACATTTGCTTCTTTGGATGCACTGATTTCTATGTCCATAATCTTTAATCAACTCCACCATCTCCTTGGAACATGTTCAACTCCTTTTGTGTAAAGATATACTTCAAATTTCTATGGTTAGTGAAAAATCTTTGCATTTCTTTTCCCCCACTATACATAATGTCCCCATAGTTTAGAGCCAGTACGCTATTCGCCAATTCAAATCAAAGTTGGATAAATCTCTCATATGATTTCAATTAACAAAATACATATGCTATAAAATTGCCCACCTTAACATTAAAACATAACCTAGCCCTTAGGCTGAAGCATCACTATAGAATAGTGACTCTTCCCCACCTTAGGTAGTGCTAGAATTGTGCTGACACAAGCTTTCCTTGAGTTTCCTAGAAACTAACTTCCACATCTTATCATCCCAAATCAAACCCTCCACTTCTTTTGTATTAATCTAGTGAAAGAGTCAGCATCTTAGAGAATCCTCTAGACAAACCTTCTGTAGTAACTAGCTAAACCCTAAAATTTCTTATGTTTGATTACTATCTCGGTCTGAGCTAATCTACCACAACCTTACCTTTCATGAGTTTACTAAAAATCCCATCTTTTTTTAATCCACATGATCTAAGAAAACCACTATACTAGCTATAATTTCACTTTTTTTTTTTAATTTGGCATATAGTCTCTTTGCTAAGCACTGCCCAACACCTATCTTAAATGATTCTTCATGCTCCTCCTTGCTCTTGAATATATAAGGTATCATTTATAAAGACGATTCACAAATTTATCAGGAAGTCCCTAAACACCCTATCATTTAAATCCATAAAAACTACAGGTGCATTAGCTAACTTGAAAGCAAATTCACCACAAACCTTAAAATGCCATTGTCAATAACTAAAGATTGTCTCTAGATATCCTCTTCCCTAATCCTTAGCTGGTGGTATCATGACCTCAAGTCGATCTTAAGAGAATACTTAAGCTCCCTGTAACTGATCAAATAGGTCCATCTATTCAAGGAGAGGATAACTTATTCTTGATGATGAACAGGTCAGTTCTCTATGTTGAATGTACGGTCTCATGGTTCCATCTTCCTCTTGACAAAAAGGACCAATGCACCCAAAGAGATCTACAGGGTCTTTGACACCTTTATTTGTAGGTCCTAAGCTGTTACTTTAACTCTTTTACCTCAACTGGTGCCATCTTGTAAATTGGGTGAGATATTAGTACAGTACCCTATCACAAATCAATGCTGAACTCAATCTCCATGTTAGGGTCAGAGACCAAAAGTTCTTAGGAATACATTTAGAAATTCCCTCACTACAAACATCGTCTCCAATTGCATTGCTTCACTGGCCTCAATAGTCATAGTAGCCAACCTACTCTTTCCATGGGGGGGGGGGGGGGGGGGAAAACCAACTCATAAGTTAAGGTAATATTGTTATCTCTAAACTTCTAACTTCAAACTCAAAGGAATCTCTTCCAAGTGTGTTAAAGGGTACCACCATGTATGGCAATTAATAGTGGCATGTAATTTTGACATCAATTGACTTCTAAGATTATATCAAACTCCACCATCTCTATAAATCAATAGGTCTACTGCATTAACCCTGCCTTTTAATCTCTATTCTTACGCTTTTGCAGATTCTACTAAAGTCCCTCTATCTCCCAAGGGAATACTAACAGTCAAATGATCATCCCAACAATTCAATAGACAATGCACCTCAAGCATAAATGATTCAAACACACAGAAAATAGAAGCACCGGTATCGAATAAGACATAGGCATTGTAGCATTACCTTAAAGCATACTTTGCAATTAATGTCCATATCTGGAAGTTCTTGGTGCTACAGTAGGTGAAGTGTAAACCTTGGTGGGAACTGTTGTCTGAATTCTCTTGTCTATGTTCTAAACCCAGTCTATAACCTTGTTGAAGGTTTTGCACATAATAAGTCTAGGGTCATGTAATTTCCTTGCTTGACCTTAAAGTAACAGTTATGCCTTGTGGTCCCCATTAGTTACACACATAGAGAATGCCATATGATTGACTCTTTATTTCAATTTCAGCTTACGTGTCCTATCTTTTCACAGGAGACACATGCACCATCTAACCATCTAACAGTCCCTCGGTTTCGTGGGCCTATATCCACTTGGTGCATCTGATTGCAAGGGTTTTTGCTGAAGAAATGCCAATGGCACTAGTCCGGATCTGTAAAGAAGGAGTTGTGGAAACCCGAAGGTCTATTTTTGGAACTTTGGGGCCTCTTGCCCCTATCTTGCACCATCACACCAAAGGCTGGTCTCTTACTCAAGGCCACCACCTTGGCCTACAGTTTTAGTTGTTCATTGTCCTTCTTCTACTTTGGCTTTAAAAATTTTTCCATTATCAACACTATAGACATATTTGGTCAGTTTGGAAAGATCCAACTTTTAGTTGGAGATTTGGCGTCCAACCCCTCATAAAACAAATCTCCTTGCCCTAGACCTATCAACATCATGGACCGTTTAGGTAGGTATTAGATTAGGCGATTTCATTCAATCTCATATTCTCCATTGTCCTTCTCTTGTTCACAATTATAGTATTCATTCTCCATTATGTTTTTGGTATTGCTAAAGAAGTATCTCTAGTAGAATAGTTCTTTGTACCCTCTCCAATCCATACATATCTCCTATTTTACTAAGAACAATGCCCACCAACTTACTGTCGTCCCTTCAACTTTACCTTAATCTTCTAAAGAACCCAAAAGGTAGCAAAGGTCGCTCAATTTTCTTACAACCAATTTTGCATTCAAATAGGTCCAGTGACTTTAGTGTTGAACTTCTTTTGCCACCCTAATAAACATGTCTAAATGATTGTTCCTATGGCCACCTATTATGTGGGGAATTTTAAGCTTGATGTTGCGGCTAAACACCCCATTAGGTTGTTCATATTTGCAAGAGTTTGGCGGCTTGGTCCAACAAATGACCCTGTCCTCTTTGTGGCTACTAACCATGGAGATTCCTTCATTTGGGTTGCCACACCCAGCACCCTTGATGAGCTTAACCCAATAATTCCTCTTGGAGCATTTTATTTAGTGAGGCGATAAACTGGACAGACTTGAGAGTATAGTGTCATTTCAAAATTGGTGTTATTATACACCGTATATACATATATACAATCTACACATACTTGTATACTTACATATGAATAACATAGAAATTAAAGAACTACAAATAAAAAAATAATTTGCTGTAAAATATACTACTGAACCTAAAATGATCCATAATTTCACCCACTCTCTTCGGTATCTCCAATTCTACATATTACAACACCAAATTCATCTAAGGATTGCAACTTACTTTCTACTGTTGAAACCCTATACTTGTTGATTATCATCTAGTTTATAAGGATCATCAAACCTAAGCCTTGATACCTAAATTTAAATTGATACGCCTTGAAACCTAACACGCCATAACCTATCATATGTCTTTACCAAGTAAAGATACGTTAAGGCTCGTAACTCAATTACTCTCCTTTAAACCGGTATAGTAATTGCTACTTGTAAACACCCCATTTTTTGCCCTAGGAACCCAAAAATTTCCCTCAATAATAATCAATTTTCAATTTTTTTCAATTTTTTTTCTCTAATTTACATAAATAATAAAAAATGTTCAAAAAAAAAAAAATAAAAAGGAAAACACGTCAATTTTGAAAAAAAATTTCAGAAATGGAAATAATGAATAATAAATAATTTTTACAAATTTTTGAAATTTTCAAAAAACAAAAAAAATAAAAAAATTACTTTGCATATTACAATTTGCGATGTAAATAAATCGGGAAATTGGGCCAGCTCAGCTGGCTCGTGTTGCATGTGGGACCGTGTGAAGGCTAAGGGTCCGAGTTCGAATCCCCCCGCAGGCGCTGAAAAAATTTTTTCTTTTCTTTTCCCTGGGCTCCCAAAACGGGCAGCATGTGATGGCCAAGAGGAACGCGTGCATGGCGCGTGATCGTCTTCTTCGCCCAGGAAAATCGGAGGAGGAGCCGGAGCAGGTCCGACGAAGACGAAATCGCCGTTTTCTTTTTTTATCTTCTAGATTAAAGTCAAGATAAAGCCAAATCCATCAGAAAAATCAAAGAAAAACAAGAGATTTACATCAAATCGCCGGATAAAACCGAATCCAAAAACGGAAAAATATGGGTTTATCCAAATCAGAGAATTTGAGCATATCCAAGAGGAGTTCGAGGTGGCCTATTAAATAGAGGAGAGCAGGAGGAAGCTAGAGCACGAATCATAATGAGAGAAAGAGAGAGAAAGGAGCGAATGGGAGTACGCCGGAGAAGCTTGAAGCCGAAACCACCGACCGTAGCTAGAGCCACCGCAAGGAGACATTCGGGGAGCAAACCACCGCCACCATTGGATTCAGCAACCTCGAGAAGCTAGATTCGAAAACCTCACCCGCTGCAAAGGCCCCCGGGAACGCCGGAACTAGCCTTCCCGCCTGTCTGTCCATCGACCCGACCCCATTCGACCCGACCGACCCGCACCCGCGCCGACCCGGATCCAAGTAAGTCGGATTTTCCGGATTTTTTTTATTTAATTAATTTTGTTTATTTATTTATTCTGAATTAATTAATTAATTTTATTTGTTATTTAGTTATTTATTTATTTATTTGTTTATGTTTTATTTTAAATAAATAGGAAAATGTAGAAAGTAGATTTTCTAGAATTTAATAATGTAGAAAAAAAAAAAATAATAAATAAAAATAAAAATAATAAAATATAGAAAATAATAAAAAACAATTAGGAAAATAATAAAAAAATTTTTTGATGTCAAAATAGGATAGATAATAAACCAAAAAAATTCCCAAAAATTCCCAAAAATTCCCAAAAAAATCACCAAAAATTTCCAAAAATCCCAAAAATCACAAAAATCCCCAAAATTCTCAGAAATCACAAAAATAACAAAAAAAATCATAAAAATCATGAAAAAATTCAAAATTATAAAAAAGAGTTTTAGCACTTAGAAAAATTATTTTTTCTTCAAATAAATCCAAAATTGATGTTTTTCCCTAAAATCATTTTCAAAATAAAATCAAAGCTTAGGCTTAGAAGTTTGTTAGAAAAAAATCCCAAAAATGATAAAAACATAAAACTAAAAGAGGTTTCATAAATTAAAATTCACCAACACACTTAAAGTTTTCAAAAAAGCGAACTACGGCTTGTTTGATCCTGAGTAGCAGGTACGTAGGCACCAATCCGGGTCAACCCAAAAATGAATAAAAAATCATTTTTTAAAATAATTCAAAAACATAAAGTAACTGAAACACAATAAAAACACATTTCTAAGGAGGAACAATTTCAGGAGATTAGGTGGTAACCGTAAAGGTTTTAATAGGTTAGCCTCCGGACTTAGAAACTCTGGTTTTCCCTTTTCCTCTTTTCACAAAAACGAAAAGAGTAAATCACGACGACTAGTGGTCCAAATTAAGACTAATCCGCTCCTTTAGTCTTAATTCAATTTTCCCAACAACAGTTGGGTGGCAACTCCAAAAATCAAACGAAATTCCTAATTCAAGTCGTGGATCTACATTAGATGAGCATAGGGTCTAGTCTAGATCGGATTAGGAATGGGAATTCAGAAATTAGACTCGACACCTCTTCTCTGTATGCTGGCAGGTTGGTGATTTCGGCCTGTTCAAAGCCGTCAGGGCCCTCAATGGTTCTCATCTTGTCATGGAGCTGCTGGAAGAGTCGTTTCTCTATCTCCTTCTGCCTCTCTTCCATTTCCCTCTTTAGGTCATCAGAGGTCGGCCCCTGGTTGACTTTTGGCTCATATTCAAAAGCCGGGTTAAGGTGAGAATTGATCTCCTCATATTCCGGAGGCTGTCCCTCCACTGCTTTTCCCTTTCTAGCCCCTGAATACTCTTCCTGGGTTGGCTGAGTGTTGTGCAGGAGGCCGATGCTTTCAGTTAAGAGGTGAACCTGGGCAGCCAGTTGTTGGATTGTTTGTTCTAGGGACATGATCCTAGAGTCCGAGGCAGCTTCAGCATTGGTGTTGTTGCGGTTGTCACTACTGTTGGCCATTTTTGTTCTTGAGCGCGTGAGAACTGGGCTTCGAGGAGGGTTCGATTGTTTGGAAGTTATTTTGATACCTGGATTCGCATTTTGTTTTGCTTTTAGTGTAATGAATGCACGAATGATATGCATGTGTCACGCGGATGCTAAAAGTAAAAGGGTTGACAACTGATTGACAATGTAATATTGAAACTTTACTTTTATTAATATTGAGAATTTTGGAGTTCAAAATGAAATATTACAAATAAAGATCTACTTCCTAGTTCTTTTAGTCTTCTGTTGTGGAGGCTCAGATTTCCCACTGATGACGGCTTCCAATTCCTTGACTTTGGCTTGGCATTTCTCCAATTGTGCTTCTAAGGCCTTGTTCCTTTGATCGGATTCTTTGAAACGTCCCTTCCAGATGTCTTTCTTATGATCCGCAGCTTCAAAGTATACCTCCATTCAGGCCCTGACCTGCTCTGAGTATACTTCTGTCTCTGGATTGATCTTGTCTGGTCTTTGTTGGGTGACGTTTGGAACCCGATACGCTCTTTCCCCTGTCTGGTATAGCTAGTGGATTACAAATTCTCTGGTGGCTCGGTGCTTTCCCACTTCGCCATCTAATTCCCCGAGGTCCACATTCGGGCTTTCAATTCTGGCTTCCCAAAGTGCTTTGACCTCTGCCAGCTTCACAAACTTCTCAGCTACTAACAGGTTCGGATCTTGATAATCAAAGGTAACTGCTTGTACCGAGGGCCGATAAACGATATCTTGGATAGTGCCGAACTGGCGGACCACTGAGTTTGGGTGATATCCGATACATCCGCTGATTCCGATTAAAGGCACTGCTTGGAAGTTTCTGCAGGTCAAGATGATTTTGTTATAGCAACTCCACCTGGCTATCCATAAAATATCTTCGGTACTGAAGCTCCTAAGCAGCTTTACCTAACTGTGGCTGGTAAGGTCGTCGGGTAGCTTTACCTTTTCTACACATGAATCCACTAGATCCACCTATTGGGCTAGGGTTTTCCTGACCATGTTCAACCCGAAACACTTGAGGTGGCTTACAAACCATATTAGCAGAAGGTTGAGGCTGGAGCGAAGGATCCCATGGCCTTTTTTCTTGAGGAAGTTTAAATTCCGGATCTATTCAGCCAGTAGAGCCGGGATGTAGGATCTTCCCTCCAGGAATTGGGTCACCAGCTCTGCAACCCTGTAATGAATATAGAAGGTCCCGGTGGGGAACGGTATGGTGGCGAAGGCTGTCAAGATGAAAGCGTTCACCCTTCTCTGTTTGTAAGTCTTGGGGTCCCCACTCAGGACGTCCTTTCTATCCCCATTGTCCTCTCGGGCGATGAACCATGCTTCTAAATCATCCATCCGCATGCAATATCCATTACAGTCTGCTAGGGCTTTGTTGACTGCTGTCTTACGGATGCCTAATAATCTGCTGAAGGTACCGGCTGGCCCGGCCTCTAGGTCTGGAATGTAGATCTGATCGGTTAGTGCTGGAGCCTGTAGCAACTGGGTGTACTCCTCCAAGGTAGGGGTGATCTCATGCGGCCCGATAAAGAAAGCAGCGGGCTCGATTTCCCATAATTGGAGCAGGGCCCGGACTAAAGGCAAATTCACCTCTATCTTTGTCAGTGAGAATATGGGGCCAATCTTTTGCTGGATGAAGGCTTGCTCCTCCGGGTTGTACAAAGTAAACCAATGGCCCAGTACCAACTTCGGGTCCAAAGGTTTGTACACCTGTATTTCTTTGCGGAGGAGACGGTCGACTGCACTGCTAGCCATCTATTACAATAAGAAATAGCCTAGTTACAAACAGAACTACGAAAACATTACAGGGAAATGGTCCTGAACTCCCAGGACAAAATAACAAACCATTACATTGTCACTCAATTGTCAACCCCTTATGATGTTATGTATGCAAGTAGGTTGGTTCTAATTGGTTCCCGAGCTCTATGGCCTCCCGCATTATCGAAGAAATGGATCTCAGGCCATATCGAAGCATAGGGTGGGGTAGCCTAATCGGTCCCGAACGGTGAATCAACTTACTTCGCTCAAAACCTACACAATGGCTCCCCGTCTTAGGTTTCTAGGACGGTCCGGGTTCGACCGCGTCTACTCACACACACATATGCATGCAAACCCCCACAGTAAGGAAAATTCAAAATCTAACTAATTCCTGAAAAAATTAGTAACAGAATAATAATTGAAGCACATTTAAGGAGAACAATTCGAAGATTCTGGTAGCTTAACCTACTGGCATGGGTCCCCAATGGAGTCACCATCCTGTCGAGTCTAATTTTTGAATTCCCATTCCTAATCCGATATAGACTAGACCCTATGCTCATCTAATGTAGATCATCGACTTGAATTAAGAATTTCGTTTGATTTTTTGGAGTCGCCACCCAACTGTTGTTGGGAAAATTGAATTAAGACTAAAGGAGCGGATTAGTCTTAATTTGGACCACTAGTCGTCGTGATTTCCTCTTCTCGTTTTTGTGAAAAGAGGAAAAGGGAAAACCAGAGTTTCTAAGTCCGGAGGCTAACCTATTAAAACCTTTACGGTTACCACCTAATCTCTTGAAATTGTTTCTCTTTAGAAATGTGTTTCTATTTTGTTTCTGTTACTTTTTATTATGTTTTTGAATTATTTCAAGAAAATGATTTTTCATTCATTTTATGAGTTGACCCGAATGGGTGCCTACGTACCTGCTACTCAGGATCAAACAAGCCGTAGTTCGCTTTTCTGAAAACTTTAAGTTTGTTTGTGAATTTTAATTTTGAAATCTCTTTTGCTTTATGTTCTTACCATTTTTTGGATTTTTAAAAAAATTCTAAGCCTAAGCTTTAATCTGATTTTGAAAATGATTTTTAGGAAAAACATCAATTTTGGATTTATTTGAAGAAAAGGATTTTTCTAAGTGCTAAAACTCATTTTTTATGATTCTTTTATAATTTTTGAATTTTTTAATGATTTTTATGATTTTTTTGTTATTTTTGTGATTTCTGAGAATTTTGTGGATTTTTGTGATTTTTGGGAATTTTGGGAATTTTTGTAATTTTTGGGAATTTTTGGTTTATTATCTATCCTATTTTGACATCTAAAATTTTATTATTATTTTCCTAATGTTTTTATTATTTTTCTATATTTTATTATTTTATTATTTATCTATTTATTATTTTTCTACATTATTAAATTATAGAAAAATCTAATTTCTACATTTTCCTATTTATTAAAAATAAAACATAAACAAACAAATAAATAAATAAATAACTAAATAACAAATAATTAATTAATTAATTAATTCAGAATAAATAAATAAATAAATAAATTAATTCAGAATAAATAAATAAATTAATTAATTAAAAAAATTCAGAAAATCCGACTTACTTGGATCCGGGTCGGTGCGCGGGTCGGGTCGGACACGATGGCGGGGAAGGCTCGTTCACGGCGTTCCGGCGGCCTTTTGCAGCGGGTGAGGTGTCGAATCCTAGCTTCTCGAGGTTGCTGAATCCAATGGTGGCGGTGGTTTGCTCCCAAATCGCCTCCTAGTGGTGGTTCAACTCCGGCCGGTACTTCGCGGTTTTGGGTCTCCTCTGATACTCTCCGATTTGCACTCTTTCCTCACTTTCTCTCAATTGTGATTCGTCCTTTGGCTTCCTCACCTCCTCCTCTATTTATAGGCGTCCGCAAACCCTTTTGGATAAGCTTGAATCGGCCGATTTGGATAAACCCATATTTTTCCGTTTTTTAGATTTGATTCTATCCAACCTATTTGATGCCGATTTGTTGTAATATTGTGATTTATCTGGATAATTCGGTTTTAGATTTATTGAAATCCAAAAAGATTCGAAGAAATCCAGCAATTTCAACCTTATCGGACTTCTGCCGGATTTTTTCTCCGGCTGGGCTCGAGGAAGAAGACGACCACGTGCGAGGCACATGTTTCCTCTCGGCCAATCACATGCTGCCACGTGGCAGCTCCACGGAAAAGAAGGAAAATTTTTTGCCGAGCGCACGCGGGGGGATTCGAACTCGCGACCTTCAGCCTTCACACGGTCCCAACATGCACGCACGAGCCAGCTGAGCTGGCCCATTTTTCCGATTTTCTTTGTATCGCAAATTGCATATATGCAATGCGGTGTTTCCATTTTTTGTATTTTTTGAAATTTCTAAAATTTGTAAAAATTATTTATCCCTTATTATTACTATTTCTGAAATCATTTTTCAAAATTGATGTGTTTTCCTATTTATTTTTATTTTTTGAATATTTTTACTATTTATGCTAAATTAGAGGAAAATTGGGAAAAATTAAAAATTGATTATTTTTTAGAATTATCGATTCCTAGGGCAAAAATGGGGTGTTTACAGCAGCTAAGTAAGAAAATCAATCTACTTATGCTCAATCATAAAATTTCTATCATGGAGTATTTTTAATCTTCTAGCAATTTATACTAAATAGAAGTAGTGGGAAATACCCCCTTAACTAGTAAAAGAGAGCTCATGACTTTAGGCAATGAATGTCATTATCGCTGCTTAAGCACGATTGAATATTCTCTCTAATTAATTAATTATATATATATATATACATCATCGCTAGCAAGAGAGGACTTTGCTCTAATGCGCGAGATGACTTTAGAGGCTTCTTAGATCTTAAGAGTCTAAGCGGTCTCATATTTATGACCCCTCTCTAAGTGGGACTTTGCATTGTTGCTGCTAAGTGAAGGCAACACTTCCTAAGTGCACAATGACTTACATGAATTTAAATAGCGTAGACTACTAAGACGCCCTCTAATGGCACTATCAAATGGGATGGTACAACAAAATTGTAAGAGAAAAAGTTTTACTAGAAATCTAAAGTTGCTACCCTGTCTCGATGAGACATGTTAGCAACTGGGGGAGGAGAGATATTCTAAGTGCAACACACAAAGAAGCAATGCATCAACATAAGCATCATTCTTGCTCCTCAACTTGTACCTTGATATCGAAGCAGCTTCATCGGATCATTTAGATCTTCAGTGCTATCACCATCGTCAACCTAAAAAAAAGCTTCTAAGATGCTTGACCAATAATAGCCAGTCAAGGGATGCAATCTCCAGTTGGCACATAGATGTCCCGATCTTCTTCAAAAGAGCTATGCACTATGACGTCAAAGCTAACATGCTCTACACAAAACTTCCACCCAGAGGGTGACTACTTGAGAGTATAGTCTAGGTGATAAACAGAGATAACTCTCTTCTTTCATTCATAAAGCACAACACCGAATCACCTTTGATGATGACCCTCCAGTTCGCTTGAGGCTTACTATGCTCAAGACTTGATTCACTTGAGGCTGGCTGTGCTTGAGACCTACTAAGGCTTACTACACACCAAGCCTACTGTGCTCAAGTCCCTCTACGTGCAACATATGCCATGGTCGAAGCTCACTACGCCCAAGACTTGCTAGGGTTTATTGCATGCAAGGCTTGCTCTATTAAAGGTTTACTATACTCGACCTTGTGACATCTTTGCTCCAATAGGATTGACAAACTAACTTCTATCACCTATAATGGTAGAAGGAAATATATGGGCTATCAATATAAGATTTATTCATGTAAGTACACAAAATGAGAATACTTACTTTTGTCTATGGCTTGGACCTCAAACTTGGGGATATCTCTCCTCAAACCCTCAAAGGAACATGAGAATCACACTTCCATCACACTCACATGTGGGAACCACAGTTAAGCAGATGTAGTAATGGCATATAGGATCCTGAGTCATAGCCACACTTCCATCTCGCACCTGAGTAGTAACCGCAGTCAAGTGGAAGTAATGATGGCATGAAAGAATCCTGGTCTTTTTCAAGAGAGTAATATTATCTAACCTTGTGGTGGATAAGAATGCTTATGTTGAGGAAATGGAACGAAGTTCTTGCCATACTCACGATTGAAGGAAGAAGAGGGACGAAGTCTCTATCATTTGCCAAACTTGGTAAAGTTGCTGATTATAACTAGAGCAAATTTGGAGGAACGAAGTTCCTATTTGCTCTCTAAGAAAACTTGTTGTCTTCAACGCTTGATTTTATTCCAAAAGGTATCTTCAGAGATAATTTCATCTAGTCATATATCCTGAGAACTCGAGATTAGCAATAGATGCCCATCTAAGTGCACTAGCAAGTCTTTTTGCTTGATTATTTCCGTGCCCTTCCCTATCGATGCACAGTATTATTAATGTTGGAATAGAACCTGAAATTAAAAAAAAAAAAAAAGAGGTGATGAAGATTATAAAAAAAAATGCTTTATACACAAGGGGCATGAAGATGGCAATATTAGCATGATATAACCCATATGGGCATAGTAAGTAACAACTCATTTTGAGATGCTCTCAGCTCTTGTGCCTTCATACATCAACAAGTGTAATCTATAGTGACAAGAAACCTATTACCTCAAGTACTTGTTAGACATTTCACAAGTATCATAGCTAACCTAGGATTTACTCAGTCAGGAAGCCATGCTTACTCTTAGACTCCTCATAAGGAAAATTTCTAGGTATTTTTCTTTAAAAAATTAAAAAGTAAGGAAAAGAGAAAACAAAAACAAGTTCTGCGCATTGAGTACACTATACTTGAATTGCCATCTTTTCTTCACGGCTGATGAATGCCATCGCTGCTTGAGCAAACTCTGTCTACCCTGAAGCTCGGGAAGCTGTATAGAGAACATGGCATATGAATGAGCATATACAGCTGGCTTTGCATGTGGTCAGAATGAAGAAGAGAGAAGGTTTGCTGCTTGCTACTTGGAAATGGTTTACATCGCTGCTGTTGACTTGTTCTTTTTGCTTTTTCCATCATCATCTCTGCTCTAATTCTGTCATGTTAGTTAAGTTAATATTAGTTCTTGGAGTAATCATTCCGGTTTCAACTTTCTCAAAAGCTAAGCATTATGGAGAAGATGGTAGAAATTGATGAGCATATGGGTTATTCTCTGAGTAAATTTACTGCAGAGGCAGAGTCTTATCTACAAGGGTGGAAACTTAAGTATGCATTTGTGTATCACTGAAAAATCCTCATCTTATGTGATTGTCGCTCTGGCTGAAGGGACATGTTTATGATCTGCAACCATAATATTGCATATGGTGAGCCTGTCACAGTCAAGTCGATTACCTAAGCTCTTTGTAATATTGCACTATGCTATGATGATGGCGGCAAAGAATTCATG
Source organism: Laguncularia racemosa (assembly GCA_037954665.1). Lineage (NCBI taxonomy): Eukaryota > Viridiplantae > Streptophyta > Magnoliopsida > Myrtales > Combretaceae > Laguncularia > Laguncularia racemosa. The sequence continues at coordinate 38,288 of JBBMOL010000755.1, forward strand.
CTGTCAATGGTTCATTAGCTGATGAGATTTCACAGAATCTTCCCTTCTCACCTAAAGTTTCATGCAATACACCATTCAGTTTCTCATTGAACATTTGAAGTTAGCATTTTTGCTTTCTCCATTTCCCCCTTTTTTATTTTCTGAAGTAGATACACCACTACTACTTGGGTAGCTTCTCTCTGTTAAATCAAGGGCAAATTAATTGAACAGAGGACTTCTATTGTTTTCCATAAGAGGGTAGCTTACTTAGCTTGTACAATTTGGAAGACCAGGACACGATGAGAACAGACCCAGTTTATCCATGGGCTTCCTCATCCATATCCTTGACGATGCTCTACTAGGATGGCATTTGAAAGTTTATAGTATTCCAATGACATAGAATGGTGGGGTTTGGAATTACCCTATGTGAGGATGACCACCTCTAGCAGGAACGGTTTAGGTGCGTTGATGATATTGAAGTCAGTCGAAAGTAGCGACTAGCCTTCATCTCCGAAAGTTGAGATTAATCCTCCCACGCAGTAGTTATCTAACCAGGGTGGATCCTACCATGCGGAATACAATTTTTTGTGTGTTCTTCGCATATCGCTGCACTCCGGCTTTCTCTCTTCTCGCAAGCAAGATATTGGCACAGGCCACAATGTATGGTGGTGAAAAAGAAATATTGTTTGTTTCCCAACTAATAATGTTCACATGTGAACCCGGGAACAGGATGGAGTACTTACATTCCTAATTACAATCCGAGAGATATAATCAATAACGTGAGGTGTCTATTGAATGGTGAGACGATGGAACCAATGGATCGTTGGTATAGGGTATTCAAAGGGTCAATAGAGAAAACGACTACAAAAGAAGCTGGATCTACCTACACTGTTAGTGGGATCATAGAGGATGTTGGTGAGGGATGGCTCAAGATCACGGAGCTGCCAATTCGTAGGTGGACAGATGAATATATGGAATTTTTGCAAAATGCCTTGGATCAATTCATTGAGGAGATCAAGCCTAACAATGATGATGTCAGTGTGGATATCTTAGTGAAATTTTCTGATGGGAACACGATGATCGCACAACAAGAGGGTTTGCTGAAGAAATTCAAATTGGCCACCACCGGAAGCAACCATGAAACTTGAATGAAATTGTCTACAAGTAATAAAAAAATATTACGAGCATGGAAGAACCTCACTTGTAACGTTCGATGACGCAAGATGCTAAAGCGCAATGACGATTGGCAAAGTAATAACCCTTTATCTTAGAATTGAACCCACAACGGAAGTAAAAATAATGACTCATTAGTTACCGGTAATTGTAAAGAAAATACAAGAATAGTGTAAGAATCTAAAGAAAAAAAAAAAAAGGAGAGATATTACACGACCTTCAGCACTCCACCAATAACGCGAGCACCTCAAGCATGAGCAAACTAATTTATAAAGAAAGGGTAAAGTTAAGGAGGGCAATCATTTCAAGATAAATAAGGAAAAGAAAATTTGTGTCTGGAGATAGATTATGCACTTTTCTATCAATTGAATGACAGACTTATATAAGAAATGTCAGTTAATATTGTGGGAGGCAACAAAATAATTACTAGACGCAATACAAAGTATATAAGGAAGTGAATTTCACAAAGAAGATTGCCAAATATATTATTACCTGCCAAAAGAAAAGAGAATAAATGGGAAAGATAAGTATGATCTTCCATAAAAAAATTTGAAGTGGTTTAAGATATATATATTATTTAATTTAGTGATATATCAAAGATATACGATACGCTAAAATGACACCAAACATGAAGTTACTATTATTATTCAGAACGCTTGCTCCTGTCAAAATTAATGTACGCATAATACATAGATTTACCGGTGTATTTCCATGGAGTAAAATCAGCAAATCAATTAAAGTCATTAATGAAGAATGGAGACATTGAAGATAACTTAGCAAGCCAAATACTCAATATATATATGGATTGTCTATTAAAGAAAATTTATGCATATGTTGTTTTATGAGCAAAGTCATTTCAATGACTTAAAGGAGACACGCGTAATTAAATGGTGCTGCAAGCTTGCACATTAAAAAAAAAACTAAATTATATGTAGTGTTGGCTCCAAGCTCTTGTATATGAATCACGCAAGACGTGCATGCGGCAGTGGTGCAGCTATTTAATAAGCACACATGCGCCAAACAATTTCATAGCCATTAAAAAGGCTAGTCTAATACCTAAATCCCTTTAACCTTATTTAAAGGATTTTAGTCGGAGGGCAAAATGTAGAGGGCTAAAAATATTATGCAAATAAATTGGGCTAAGCCATTAATTATTTAGCTTGATTCATTGAGCTAGGTAATAGGGCTTAATGAATCCGGTTCAATTATTGAGATGACTTAGAGAGAATTAGCTTGGTGAGCTCGGAATAAGGATCATTGGATCGGTTCATCTGCATCTAACCTTTCTTAAGCAAACTCATGTACTTATGGGGAAGGCTACTGGTCTTGGGCTTATGGAAAACTCATTAGGATAACCCTAAATTGAGCAAATTCCATCTCACTTGTTGATCGCTAAAGTGATTTAACGGATGTCATTAAGTTTAAGAATCTATAAATACTTAGTCATTCCTCCTCATTAAGAACCTTTTTTTCCCGAATTCCAAAGATTAGAGAAACGATGTTCCACTAAGAGTTATCTGCTCTCAAAGATCAAATAAGGATCAGGCAACAAATGATCTCCATTGCCCAAGAACTGCAAGGTTGACGCTTGAGTTTCTCTTGTCTGTCACTTGTGCATTCAAGACTCTTGAGATTGTCTGTTCTTCCTCTCTGTCTCTCTCTCCTTAGTCATCCCATCACGTGCCATCTCTTAATTGTTTTTCTCTAAAGTCATGTATAGTGCAGTACCTACATGATACACATATGACCGCTCCTACCAGGACCCCCCATCTACAATATATATATATATATATTGCTTCATTTTATAACTTGCCAAATGCTTAGAAAAGGAGTGAAAAGACATAGGAGTTCATATTATGAGTGGGCATAACTTGCATAAAACTCACCATATGATAAACTACGGAGGAGCTATTGAGCTTTAAATAATTGTAGAGAGAACCACATTTATAACCATACTTATCCTTGTAGCTGGAGCACTGAAGAGAATTTTTGTTTCTAGATAAACCAAATTACACTATATTCAATATATTTGACACATTAGAAAAGCATCATCCAGAGCATCCATTTATTTATTAGTTAAGAAATATATTGAGAGCTAAATTCAAAATTCGGGTTTTAAGTTAGTAATAACCTATGTTTGATGAGCTAAGAAGACAGAGTTCAAGAAGTCAAGTTTATGAATTTTAGAATAACTAAGGGATATTTCATATGGTGAGCTTAGAGAAGGAACCATTAGATCCACTTGTCTGCTCTCGATTTTTTCAACAGAAGTTCATGTACTTATAGTGGCTCTCTATGGGTTTGGATTTAAGAAAAACATATGTGGAGATTGATCAAAAGGAAGACTAATCTCAGCTATCAATTGTCAATGCGATCCAATGGATAATATCAACGACTAAACTCTATAAATTCGCAAAACTCATCCTCGTTGGACAAAATTTAAAAATTGAGGCAAATACCGTTGTTGCTATTAGATTGTATTAATAAAAGATCAAGTAGAACTCATAATGAAGAATACATTGTCTCTCTTTAAGAATTGTAGGATTATTAGTTTATAGCTTCTTCACTTGCACTAGTGCATTTAAGCTTGTGGAGTTGAGATTGTTTGCTTTTCTTTTTTATCTCTCACTTTTAGTCATCCCTCATGTGTTATTCTGCTTTGAAGGCTTCATGCAGCATGAGACATGCGCTACATAGACATAATTATTGCAATCATTCTCTCTACTATAAAATAAACTCAAATTGATAGGTAAACTGCAAGGATGACTTATACTAACAACCTTGATTTATTTGCATAGTTGGGTCATGGATGTTGACCACCAACTACAACCAATTTTTAAGGATCCAACAACTGCTACTCATCTTATTTCATATGATCTTCAGTGCTGGATCTATATAAATATAACCTAAAGGAGTTATTTATGGAAACTAATGACATGCCAATGTAGAAATTACCCGCTAAAGAATGCGATGTGAAACTGTGGCTTGTCCTCCTTTCATCCTCACCTAGGGCACATAGTTGGTGGATGTGGCTCGACAAGAAGAACACAGACACTGGGTGTCCACGAAAGACCAAAAGTAAACCCTAACAAGAAGAAATTGTTAGAGAAAAGAAACCAAATATCATAATAAAAGAATAGCTACAAACATTTTTATCATGTTCCAGACCCATACAAACGCACGTTGCACATACGACCAAAAAAAAAAAAAAAAACCCCAAAATCTCGCCTTTGTCTATAGCAAGTGCAAATAGATGTGTCCTCCCAACATAATCATCTGGTCATACTTCCTTTGATGTAAAAAGGGTGATTCATAGGAGATAAACCCTTCAAAGAAGTAATAACTCATGTCTTAGACGCAAATGCATCAAAATGAAATGACGAACTGCCAAGAGAGAGAGTATTGTGTTCGATAAAGCAGAATTGAGACAATTCAAAATACTTGCAATAGCCAATAAGTCTAACCTGGACATCATTAAGTTTTTAAAATATTTTTTATTTATTCTGGAAAAAGAAAGGGAACCATACCCTATTACAATTAATCTATCAGGATTTAACATTCCTTATTTGAATTAGGCGACCCTCCTCTACTATTCACGCCATCAAAATACAATTCACAAAAACAATTAAAAAGGAAAAATAAAGAAAAAGCTCATATATAAAATATCGTTCACTTTTTCTTTATACACCGCAATCAAAGCAAACCATATTTTCACTCTGTCCTTAAATTTATGATATTGAAATAAGTTTCTTTCTTTATAGACTTGATAACTCGTATTTAGGAGTATCATCAATATAAATTCAACGTAAATGAAAATTTACAATTGGAACAGATATGGTGAGAAGGCATTCGACGGAACATGGGATGTAGGTTGGCTTTTGGAAGGGAATAAATGGGGTTAGGTGTATCTAATATAGTTACCATGATACCTTTATTTGACATGTAATGGATCTAGTTATTTGCATAGTATTTAGAGGCACTTAAAGAAATTTTATAAATAAAAGGTCAATACACCAAAAGCGGGCTGAACCACTTTAATAAGATAGCGCAAAAAAAAATAAATTCTAAGGCACTAAAAGTGGTCAGCTAAAATAATTATCATTTAATATTTTTCGAATGCTATTTCTTATATTGGCAACCCGAAGAGAATAGTCCATTTTTCAAGGTATAATTGCATTCCATTTTTTGTTTTCTTGTCTCTTAATTATTTCTTGATGAGGAACATTCGAAATACAACATTAGTCTAGCCAACCTTAGTTTGAAATTGATGATTATTTAATGAAAAATCATAGAGACATCCCCTAGAACGTACTAAATTTACAAGCATTCTCAAATTTTCAGAAAAATGAGAACCTAACCACCCTAAAAAAATGTTAATATCATTAAATTTATATATTGCAATATAAAGCCAATAAGTTACTCTTTATTTTTTTTTTTTCATGTGTAGTTATACTTATCTCTTATGTCAGTTATTATTTATTTTGGGTCACTTTTCTTTATTAGAACCGATATTTTGGTTGTTTGTTTAGCATAACTTTAACTGTAACCAAACGTAAGAACGTAATTATAGTATTGTATTGAATTGGGTGACATAGATAATTTTATTTTTAAGTCCGACTGTCATTATTTTATGATATTTGATTAGATAAAATTCTCGATTTTTTATTTGATTTGTATATTGGACTATATCACTAGACAAAAAAATCTTAAAGTATTGAATAAAACCTAAAAAATTTATATCATACGCATAATGTACACAAAAATTATTTTACAGAATAAAATAAAATATATTCTTAAAATATGAAAAATAACCTTATGACATCATTATTCTTTTTGTTATTGTGTTTATACTAAAACTCTTTTTGTGAGTTCTCACATTGACGTAAAAAATAATTATTGTCATCAAAATTCATATTATGTACTATGTATTCCAAATATGGTGTAAGAGAATTGTATTGTAATATTCTCTTTATACAGTGTTATTTAGTTCTCCTTGTATTGTCAAATTCTACTAAGTAAACACTACCTAATTATCATTATCCTAATGATAATGTCTTGTAGATAATGTTGCTCAAAACCATGCATCTTTGTTTCTCACTAGGGATGAGCATGGTTCAATTTGATACAGTTTGTCCCCTAAACCGAGTTGAATTGTTCATTATGGTTCTTTTTTTTAATATTAATTAAACCTAATTATACGGTTTTAGTTTGTAATTTTTTCAAATATAAAAAATGGTTTAGCTTGTAGTTTGAACTGTTATTATATGTGTTATTAATTTTTTTTTTTATATACAAGTCAATAAGTCTTGAAAAATTGTATTTTATATAAAAGAGATATAATTCATCATTATTTCTTTAATATCACTTAATATCTTCAATGATCATTTAATATATTTAAGGAGATTATTTTTTGTTTCTCTTTAGGTAATTTTGGTTTCTATATTAGTAAATAAGCAAAAATAAAAAAGTAGTAAGTTACTTAATGAAAATCAAATAAAAAGAAGAATTGTATATATTCTCTAAATTTTCACTACTATTTTTTTTTTTACTTCTCATGGTTTGATTTTGCTTGTAATTTTTTTTAACTTAAAAGAAAACAATTTAGTTTGATTTATAATCGTTTTGAACCTAAAAGATGGTTTTAGTCTAATTAACACTTCCATTCGATTTGTTTCAATTTGGTTCGCGATTCAATGATTTTTTTTTCCCAACCTGATTTATCACTATCTATTATACAATGGTTCTAGCTCAAAAACCATCATCTTCCATATGTGATGCCATAAACCCAACATTCCTCCAATAAATACATCTATGATTTTGTTAACCATCTTATATGGGATTTGGATCCTCTAAAATTACTATTATTAAAATTTCCTAACTGCATATTCATTTGCGGTGAATAAGTATTCTATCCCCCTTATTCCATACTAAATAGTTATTATGGTATTTAATCGTATTTTGAACACCAAATAGCAATTCAATATAAATTGATATTATGTAAAATATTGAATAACAATTCATGATCTCATCCTTATGAATTATTATTTAATAGCTTATTTATTGACATTCACATACATGCTTTTAGCATTAAAACACTAACATTATAAATGATAGTATATTCAAAACTACCTTCCAGCCTTGATATTGACAATAGACTTCTTGGAATGGGTATAATTAATATTTTAGCTTTATTCCACATAATTCTTTATATTATTTTTATGTGAGCTAAACAATATAATGATATATAATAGTTCTTACATATTTATTCCATTATGACTAAATTGTAATTCAATCCTCCTTTTATTCCATGCAATGATGTAAATGAACTATAAAATTATTTCTTTAAAATACTATCATATTTAATTAATGATTGATATTATAAAAAAATGTAATGTTATAATAATTTTTGGAATATTTTAAATTTTAAATAATCGTAATTATTAATTTATACTTTTACTTTTAAAAAAAAAAAGTAATTCTAGAGGATCTATTATCTCATATGCATGCCTTAACTTTGTCATCAGCCGGCAAGGCTGTTACATCCGGACCTGAAAATTGATAGTAGACTGTTCATCAATCCACTCAAAGTCTAACCATTTAGAAGGAAGTATGCCACTTCAACACTAAATTTTGATTTATAATTTAGATAAGTTTTTAGATCTTTTCATATTAATTCCTATTCCATTACCCTATATGTTATACAGTACGTTTTCAAAGGCTTGAGAATTTTAAACTCATATTTGTTTATTAAAAGTTTGGATTTAGGTCATGAATAACTGTTATTATATATTCTCTTTGTTCGCTTGTAATTGCGAGATATAACAAGAAAGCGAAATACTAATTATAGTAGAATTCTCTATTGGACATAACCCTAATTAACGAGTAAATCAGGATAAATTTTGTGTCTTTATTTTTCTTCCTCTTTTAACTTTATTTCATTATTTTTGTGAGTTGGCTCTAACATATAACACTTCTGCCTTAGTTTTTTAAGAAACCATACTCTGCTGCTATTAAAAACTGTTGCACCTCAAGATCCATTTTTGTCGTAATAATCCATGGTGCACACCTTTTCTATTGTATTAGTTACCACCTCAGTTGCCATTATACATTGATATATGAGATAAGCAAGGGGGCTAATGAGTATAGGCCGCAAGCACGGTAAAAAGCAAGAGCGTTAAACTATGACACAAACATCAACTAGATTGTCAACAGGCTTTTGGGTATCGGTTGAACGATGATTAAGCCCCTAACTACAGTTTAATTCATAAAAAATATTCGCTCAAAAATTATGAGACAAGCAGTGTTGGTTTCCTAAAATTATATCAAAGCCAAAATATGCAGTCGAAACTAGCGTGGAATAACTGGAAATGACCATAATGCACTTCACTCATTCGGTTAACTAAGGAAAAATATTAAACAATATCTAAAATTCATAACAGAAGCACCTAAATTCATAGAAAAAAAAATGAGAATCAGGTTCTATTAGCCGTTTGAGATTGACAGAGTCGAAATGGGAACAATATTGAGATTAGAGTGTCTAAGATAAGATGCTCTATGTTCTTGCATACACTTTTAAAACAAGATTATGAATATCATAAGTTTCTAAGGATAAGTAGAATATTCATTTAGGATAACTAGGTGAATCAATTGTGGGAGCAAACACGAATTTGGACAAGGAAATGAAAATGTGTATTTTGGCTTAGTAACCAAGTAATGAAAATGTGTCGTTTGATGTGTGGGGGGAAAAGAAAAAAGAAAAGAAAAACAGAAAGTGCATGCATTATAAACTTGTGTTTCCTTCAAGACTTAAAAGTGGATGGAAGAATAGGCCATTCATGGATATGATCATTTCGCTGTTCACATTCATTCAAATGTTTAATCCTTCTACACGAAATATATCCACTCTTTTTCACTTGTAGATGCTTGCAAACGTACGAAATATGCTACGAGCCCCTCTCCCATCTACATGCCACGCGTAAGGGAAAATAGGATTTGTTTTGCTTAATCACTTCATTAAATTGATAACCAATTTGAAATAGCAAATTTGGTTCCCCAACCTCTGACTATTTGAAAATATATCCCATCCCTCCGGTCGTGATACGCGACCTTTTAGATTCCTATTGCAGTGATAATACCACAAATAGGCACATAATGGAATATCGAGTCTTATTCGACAAGTGTTTTATCTTGGTTTTATAAAAAACCAACACCACGATCAAGTGCATGGTGATCCCTTGTGGTATAGTTTTTTTAAATTTATAACTTGAAGGGTGAATCCGAGATTGATCACAGGAAAATTGTGGGTAAGTAGGCTATCTTTCGATTGTAGTATTTCTAGCAAAACAAGCAAGGAGTCGTGCAAAATTGGATAAAGCTCGAAAACTAAATGAGCAAAGCAACAATCTATGGGAAAACAGGGTTCATGCTTCAATCATCATTAATCTTGGTTATGGATTAACACACACAATAGGGTTCTTGTGAAAAGAGACTTCAAGTATTCGCTAGTCTCAACCCATATACTAGAATATCAAACCATTCCCATTCGAGCTATAACCGATCTAACAAAACAACGCTAATATCTAACACAAATGATGATCCAAGCCAAATTATTTAATCTCAGTAAGATCCTAAGAATAAAACAATTAATTGCACAAGCGCTGGGGTATTTTCCTCTGTAGTGAGTCCTATGTTGAGGATATCATTTAGCTTAACTAAACATATACTAGATTCCGTGAAGAGTTTCGAAGAACCGTTTTAACTTGCTTCACCATGACAAATTAAAAAGAACAAAATTAAAACCTTTCTATTGTTGAGGTATAGATCCAACACATATAGGTCTATACCAAGGGGTATCCTAAGTATATGTAGTATACTTGAATGAAAGAATGTTAAACTTAAAGAAAATTGACGAAACCAAGCGAAATAAGGCCTAGGCCTTCCTAAGGCCACCGGCCTATAAATATATAAGCTGTCGGCCTTGAACAATAAATTGTTGTTGTTGTTGTTCTTCATTGAATGCCGGCTATAGGCCACCGGCATTGGATTTAGGCCACCGGCCTTGAAACTTAGGCCATCAGCCTTTATGCCGGTGTAAGTCCTAAGTCGGCTGTCTATTTTTTGGACTATATATGTATAGTCGTATTCCTTTGTAGACAGTAAGGGTAGAAGGACAAAAACACAAGAATGGAAACCTAAAACACAAAAGGGGGTGATTCCTAAACCTAGAGAGAGTTCTAGAGAGGGAAATCCATTGTATTTGATCCACCAGTTTGTGGTAAGACTGTGTAATTCACTAGTGAGACTAATGAAGAAGTGTGTAACCCATTACTTTGATAGTAGAAGAATTTGTATGCGGCGGTCCTGTGGTTTTTCCCCAAATTGGGGCTTTCCACATAAATTCTTGGTGTTGATTGTTTTTATTTCTGCATCTTATTATTGATTGTTGTTTGTTTCAATTGTGAATTGCATAGGCAAGAGGAAGAGAGCGGATCCTTCTTTTCCTAACAAGTGGTATTAGAGCACCAGGTTTCAAAAAGAAAATTAGGGTTTCCGCTACAAATTGAAGTTAAGGTTTTGTGTTTTCAATTACAGACATGGCTGAATCTTTAGGTACGATGATTAAACTTAATTCCTCTAATTACTCTATCTGGAAGTCGATGATGGAAGATCTGTTATACTGCAAAGATTTGTATTTGCCTTTGGGTGGTGATGTTGCAAAGCCACAAGATAAATCTGATGCATAGTGGTTGATACTACATAGAAAAACTGTAGGGTATATTAGACAGTGGGTTGACCAGAGTGTGTATCATCATGTTGCTCATGAGACTAGGACTAATGTTCTATGGAAGAAATTAGAGTCGATGTATGAGAGGCAAACTACCTTGAATAAAACTTCCTTGAATAAGAAGGGTGGTTAACTTGAAATACAAGGAAAGCTCGAATATGTCAAAACATTTAAATGATTTTTAGGGACTCATGAAATCAACTGACTGCAATGAAACTTGTGCTTGAGGATGAGATCCAAGCACTCCTATTGTTGAGCTCATTACCTGAGAGTTGGGAAACTCTTGTAGTATCGGTTAGTAATTCAGCTCCAGATGGAACGTTGACCTTGTTTATGGTTAAGGATAGTTTAATAAATGAAGAGGCCAGATGGAAAGATTTGGGTACTGGTTCTGATTCTAGGGCACTTGTCACAGACAAGTATGATAGGAGGGGTAGAAGCAAGAATAGAGGAAATAATGATAAATTTGACAAAGCAGATAAGTCAAAGGAGAGATCCAAGTCAAAGGGGCGGAAAGAACATTAAATGTTTTTATTATGACAAGTTAGGACATTAACAAGAAGGAATGTAGACTGTGGAAAAAAAAAAGCAAGGAAAGGGTGATGATTCAGATGAAGACACCACTGCAGCAGTAGATGGTGAGATAGTGGTTACATGGGATGAGGGTTGTATTAGTCTTGCAAGTCATGACAGTGACTGGGTAGTTGATTTTGGTGCCTCCTTTCATGTGACAGCACATGGTGAGTTTTTCTCATCCTACACTGCTGGTGATTATGGCAATGTTAGGACGGGAAATAATGAAACCTCAAGGATTACAAGCATTAGGAATATCATCTTGGAAACTAATATAGGTGTAAACTCGTTCTCAAGGATGTGAGACATGTACCAGATATCCGCCTAAACCTAATCTCAGCAGGAAAATTAGATGATGAAGGCTTTCACAGTTACTTTGGTGATGGTAGTTGGAAGCTCACCAAAGGGTCTCTGATTGTAGCAAAAGGAAGAAAGGATAACACACTTTACTTAATGCCAGCAAAGCTAAGTAAAGGTGAATTGAACTTGACTGATGATGCTACTGTAGAGATGTGGCACAGACGGCTTAGGCACATGAGTGAGAAGGGGCTCTAGATGCTTATGAAGAAGAAGCCTTCTACCAGATTTGAAAGGTACTTCTTTAAAACCATGCACTGATTGTTTTGCTGGTAAACAACACAAAGTTAGTTTTCAAAGAAATACACCTAGTAGAAAACGTCATATATTAGATCTAGTTCATACAGATGTGTATTATATGAAGGATTTAACAATGGGTGGTGCAATGTATTTTGTTACATTTATTGATGATCACTCTAGGAAGCTTTGGACATATGCCTTGAAGTCTAAAGATTAGGTTTTGAATGTATTCAAATAGTTTCACTCTAGAGTGGAGCGTGAGACCGGCAAGAAGTTGATTTGTGTCAGGGCTGATAATGGTGGAGAGTACAGAGGCCCGTTTGAACAGTACTGTGTTGATCATGGGATAAAAATGGAGAAGACAGTTCCAAAGACACCACAGCAGAATGGTGTTGCAGAAAGAAGATGAATCGCACCATCATTGAGAGAGTGAAGTGCATGTTATCTCGGGCCAAGTTTCTTAAGTCATTTTGGGGTGAAGCTATGAGAACAGCCGTTGATTTGATAAATCTTTCTCCCTCATATACTCTGGATGGTGATATCTTAGAGAAGGTCTGGACAGGTAAAGATATTTCTTATAATCACTTACGGGTTTTTGGTTGCAGGGCTTTGTGCACATTCCAAAGGATGATGAGAGCAAAGCTTGATGCTAACTCCAAGCAATGTATTTTCCTTATATATGCACATGATGAGTATGGGTACAGATTGTGGGATCCCGTTGATAAGAAGATTATCACGAGCAGAGATGTGGTTTTCATAAAAGACTAGAAAATTGAAGATATGGAAAAGACTGAGAAGCTAGCTTCTTCAGGTCAGATTCCACAAATGTAGATCCTGCACCTTTATCTGATCTTATTGATGGAAGAACTGTGGAGGACATAGGTAATGAGTTACAAGAGCCACAGTAGCAGGCTGAGGTGAGGAGATCTTCTAGAGATAGAAGACTATCAGTGAGGTATAGTCCAGATAAGTATATGATGATTACTGATGGGGGAGAACCTGAATGTTATGAGGAAGCAATGACTCGTGACAAGAAGAAAGAATGGGTGAAATCCATGCAAGAGGAAATAAAATCCTTGCATGAGAACAAGACCTATGACCTAGTTGAACTACCTAAGGACAAGAGACCTCTAAGAAATAAAATGGGTGTACAGATTGAAGACTAATGAAAGTTGCTCACAGCCAAGGTACAAGGCAAGGCTGGTTGTGAAGGGTTCAGTCAAAAGAAGGGGGTCGATTTTGAAGAGATTTTCTCACCAGTGGTGAAGATGTCATCTATCAGGGTTGTGCTCAGCATTGCTGCTAGAATGAATCTAGAGGCTGAGCAGATGGATGTGAAGACAACATTCCTTCATGATGATCTGGAGGAAGAGATTTATATGGAGCAGCCTGAAGGGTTCAAGATCAAGGGGAAGGAGAATCTTGTTTGCACACTGAAGAAAAGTTTATACGGACTGAAACAAGCTCCAAGGCAGTGAATACAAAAAAGTTTGAGTCCTTCATGATTGATCAGGGTTATATCAGGACTGCTACAAACCATTGTGTCTTTATTAAGAAGTTAACCAGTGGTGAGTTTATTATATTGCTACTTTATGTAGATGATATGCTAATTATTGGCAGGGATGCCAAGCAGATCAAAGAACTGGAGATTGCATTGAATAAGTCTTTCTCTATGAAAGACTTAGGACCCGCTATCCAAATTCTAGGTATGAGGATTATTAGAGATAGGAAGAGCCAGAAGTTTGTGGTTATCACAGGAGAGGTATATTGAGAAGGTGTTAGAGAGATTCAACTTGAGCAAAGCAAAAGCTGTTTTGCCCTCCACTTGCAGGTCACTTCAAACTGAGTTCAACTCAGTGTCCAAAGAGTGAGGCAGACAAGGAAGATATGAAGAAAGTCCATATGCTTCAACAATGGGAAGTCTCATATATGCCATGGTGTGTACCAGGCCTGACATTGCTCATGCTGTAGGTGTGGTGAGTCGCTATCTCTGAAATCCAGGCAAAGAGCACTGGACAGCAGTTAAGTGTTTTTCTCAGATATCTCGGGGGGCACTTCCGGTTATGTTTACAGTTTGGCGGTGACTATAAATCTGCACTAGAGGGGTTCTCAGATGCTGACATAGGCTGGTGATTTGGATTCTAGGAAATTTCCATTTTAGGTTACCTGATTACTTTGCAGGGGGAGAAAGTGTCCTAGCAATTGAAGTTACAGAAGTGTGTTGCACTTTCCACTACTAACCCGAGTAATATTGCTGTAACAGAAGCCCTACAAGGAAGTCTGTGGATAAAAGTTTTTAGAAGAGCGGGTCAAGGGTAGGAAGAGCTGAAGTGTACTGTGATAGTCAGAGCACTTTTCTTTTCTTAGTAGAATCCAATGGTTCCACTCTAGGTCAAAACACATGATTGTTAGGTAGCATTGGATCAAGGATGTGCTAGAGTCTAAACAGTTGAAGCTTGAGAAGTTTTCACACTGATGAAAAATGCATCAGATATGATGACGAAGGGCTTCCCCAAAGAGAAATTTTGTTTATTGCAGGAAGATTGCAAGGGTGATGGAACCCCCATATGAGTTGGAGGGGGAGTTTGTTGGGGTATAAATCCAACACATATGGGTCATACCAAAGGTATCCTAAGTATATGTAGTATACTTGGATGAAAAAAATGTTAAGCTTGAAGAAAATTGATGAAACCAAGCGAAATAGGGCCTAGGCCGGCCTAAGGCCGCTGGCCTTTTAATATATAAGCTGCCGGCCTTGAACAATAAATTGTTGTTGTTTTCTTCTTCATTGAACGCCGCTATAGGTTGCCGGCATTGGATTTAGGCCATCGGCCTTTATGCCGACGTAAGTCTAAGTCGGTTTGTCTATTTTTTGGATTTTATATAAAATTAGTTGTATTCTTTTTTTAGACGGTAAGGGTAGAAGGACAAAACACAAGAGTAAAACCTAAAAACACAAAAGAGGTGATCCTAAATCTAGAGAGAGTTCTAAAGAGGGAAACCCCATTGTATTTGATCCACCGGTTTGTGGTGAGATAGTGAAAAAGTGTGTAACCCATTAATTTGATAGGTGGAAAAAATTTTTGTGTGCGGCGGTCCCGTGGTTTTTCCCCAAATTTGGGTTTTCCACATAAAATCCTTAGTGTTGATTGTTTTTATTTCTACATCTTATTATTGATTGTTGTTTGTTTCAATTGTGAGTCGCGTAGGCAAGAGGAAGAGAGCAGATCCTGCTTTTCTAACATCTATCTCACAGAACTTGGCTAAAAAACATGAGCGTAACTCAAATACATAGCTCAAATCCGTAACAATTATTAGTATAAGTTTAAAAAAAAAAAAAAAAAACTACTTAGCTACTCATACTACAAAATATACAAATAAAACTAACGTGAAAAACTAAATTCTCCCGAAATTAGTTATTCAAAGTATAAATAACAAAGAAACAACAAAAACTATGAGGTAAGAAGAAATCAAAATAGCTAATAACAAAAGAATTAAGTTTATATGGTGTAAAAGGATATAGATAGATATATTAATTACCTAGGGGGTCGGAATTCTTTTCATTTTAGAGCTAAGAAGTGAACCTATCAAAGCGATGAAGGAAGGAAACTTCTAAAGTGAGTTGCTGCAAGGGAAGTGGATTTAGTTCTCACATCTAGGGCTTAAAAGTAGGGAAGACAGATCATAAGTAGAGACTGCTACTACTTTTCAAAGAAAACACTACTGTAAGATAAAACTATGTTAAAACAAGAATTTATGTTTTTAACCTTTCATGAAAGAATAAAACAAATGGCTAAAAATGTTAAGGTGTTACGAACATGGGTATTTATATCAAGTGCATTGATTTATGTTAATAGGGACCTGATTTGGATGTCTCTTGATGACATTCAGACGAAGTCTCATAGTAGGCAAATTTTGTTCCCTTCAAAGGGACTTTATTTAAAGGACTTGAAATGGTTGCTCGAATGAACCTCCAATAATTACTTCAGAAGGATTTCTTCATTGTAAGCAGGACATACACCTAGTGTAGGGGATCCATTTTGTTTAGATGATCCTATGAGTCATTCAAACGAAGTCCATCAGTGATTCAGGGTTTGCCCTTTTATGGCACTTCATTCAAATACCCTTTAGGGCCCTTTAAGCAAAGTGCCTTCCTTCTTGGTTTTTCTTTGCTTTGACGCCTTTTAACTTGTCTTTCAAATAAGCATCTATTTTTCATTCATGTATGCTTACAAAATAGAAAAAAAAAAAAACAAAAAACAAAAAAAGCATTAAAAAATAGGAAAACTTGGGGTTTTAAAAAAAGTGAAAAAAAAGGGTAAATTAAAAGCTATCCACAAGCCCCTAAAAATCTAAAAAAAAATTTCCAAATCTAAAAACCAAACAAAGCACAATTAACATGCGATCTTATTCATCTTTCTTAAATCCTAAATGATTTGTATACATGATTGTACCGTGTACTTTCATTTTTTATTTTTACTTAAAAAATAACATACATGCCATAATGGTGGTTCTCATTCGTTTAAGACTTTCTAGTGGTCTAGGGGGACTCTTTAAAATTTAGAAGGACAAAATAAACCCAAATTGGCTTGTTACTAACCCATTGATGCTTTGATCTTATTCAAAACTGATTTGATAATGATCTATAAAGGAGCACATTTATAAACATCAAGTATGATGGGCAAAGTAAAGGTGCATGTTGAAAACCTAAGTCTGATATTTATCACACTAATTCAACTATGGAAGGGACAAGTGATGCTTAAATACAAGTAAAATTCCCCTAGATTTCAAGAAATATATAAAACAGAGAAAATAAGTATAATGATAAATACATCTAAGTTAAAGTTATGGGAATGAATTTTTACAAACTTATTTTTTCAAAGGCTTTGAAAAGAAGTGATGAAAACTTAGGATCTTGGGCCCTTTAAAAGGAAAAAGGGGGTTATCTAAAAATTTTGAAAAACAAAAATTTAAACCCCTTTAAACCAAATTAAAAAAATTTGAAAAAAAAATAATCAAGGGCTATTTGGGAACTTTTTTTGATATAAAATTTAAAAAATCCTTAAAATTTTAGATAATAAAAGATTTTGAAGGGCAAAAAAAAAAAAAAGGGGGAAAAAGGGGTTTCCCCATTGAGTAATCCTTTTAAAAAAAATTAAATTTTAAAATGAAAAAAAAAAAATTTATCAGTTTGGGGATAGTAAATTTGGGAAATTTTTTTAAAGTTTTACATTTGTATTCAAAATTTTATTTTACTTACGCTTTTAAGAAAAATTTTAAATTTTCAAAAAAAAATTAAATTAAGTTTAGAAAATTTTTTTTTAAAGGGGGTCTTTTGGGGTATACGTTTTTAATTGCCCTAAAAAAATTAGTTTAATAAAAAACCCCCAAAAATTTTTTTCTTTTGGTAAAGGGGGTTCTTTTCTGTTTATAAAAACCCCCAAACCCTTTCCCAACTATCCCCATTTTTTTCAAAAAAACCCTTCCTTTTCCCCCTTGAAAAAAAAAAAAAAAGGAAAAAAAAAATTTAAATCTTTTCCTTCCCCCCAAAAAAGTTTTACAAATTTCTAAAAAAAAATTTCCCTTTAAAAAAAACATAATTGTTTTTTTAACTTTTTTTAAAAAATAAATTTTCCCAAATCAAAAATTTTAAAAAAGGGGGGAAATTTTTTGATTTTTTTTCCCAAAGAGTTTTTTTCCAAAAAAAAAATTTTGGGGATTTTTGATAGGTAAATATTGGTTTAAAAAGTTAGGGGATTTGGGAATTCATGTAAATTAAAACATTTTCATAAAACCTTGATTCAAAAATTTTTAGGGGTTTTGATAGGTTTAGAAATAAAAATTTTAAGAAATTTTTATTTTTTTGGCCCATTTTTTTAAATTTTAAATTTTAAAAAAAATTTTTAATTTCTTTCGGGGGTTTTTAAAGGGGGTTTAAATTTGGGGATTTTTTTTAAAGTTGGGAAAAAAATCGAGGAAAAATTAAAAAAATTTCGTTTGAGTTATTTACAATGAAATGTGATTTTTTTGGGGTTTTTGGTTTGAAAATATATTTTTTATTGTTTTTTTAAATTGGGGATATAGGGGGAATTTTTTTTCAGGGTTTTTGGTGGGGGAAAAAAAATTGAGGGAAAAAAAGGAAAGGTTTTTTGGGGTTTAAAAAGTTTACATATTACACAAAAAGTTTTTTTGAAGGGGAGGGATGAATATTGTTAGGTGGTGAAAAAAAACTACCTTTTTTTAAATTTGTTTTAAAGGGGAAAAAAAAAAAAGTTGGAAAAAAGTATTTTAAACCCCACTGGGCCTACTAATGTTTTTCTTGGGGCTAGTTTGATGCAGAAAAAAAAATTTGACGGGGGAAAATTCTTTTAAAACACCATTTGGTTTGGTTTGAGGGAAAAAAACCCCCTTTTTAAAATTTTCCCTTCCCAAAAAAGGTTGGGGTTTTCCACTTTAAAAAAAATTATATTTTTTATATGTATTTTTTTCCTTGGGTTTTAAAAAAATCTATTTTCTTAGGGGGCCAAAAAAAAAGTTTTAAACCCCAAGGGGATCATAGTTTAGGCTATCACAAAAATTAACCCAAAAATTTAATGTATTTGTTTTTTAATACAAATTTTTTATTAATAAAAAAAAAAAAAGATTGGGGAATTTAAAAAGAAAAAAACAAAAAAAATGTAAAAATGAGGGGATTTTATTTTGGGAATTGGAAATTTCAGGGACTTTTTTGGGGGCCTAGTGTATTTTTGGAAATTTTTCAGGGGAACTAAATTTTACAATTAATTGAATTGTGATAAAAAATTTGTGTTTTGTCTTAAATTTGGGGTTGCGTTTTGTTTTGATTGATTGAATTTTTTTGAATAAAACTTGTTTGGTCCCCTTTTAAATTTAAAATAATTAAAGAATTGGGGTTAAATTTTAAAAAAATTAAAAAAATGCTTACCCCGAGGGGGCATTTATTTATTTGGAAAAAATCATCACTGTTAAATAACCCAAAAAAAAGGTTTAAAAAATTTTTAAGGGGTTTTTTTCTCCATCATCTGTGAAACTAAAAATTTTAACCCCTTTGGGGGGTTTTTGCACATTTTTAAAGGAGCATTTTTAAGGGGCACCAAATTGGGTTTTTTTGGGTTAAGGGGTTTTAAAGGGGTTTCAATTTTTAAGGGACCTAAAACTTAAAAAGGAAAAATAAAAATATTTTAAATTAAAACGTTTCCTAGGGGACTAAAAGGGGTAAATGAAAAAAAACCCTAACTCAAGAAAAGGGAGGTGTTTTAAAAAAAAACAAAACTTTTTTTGTTGATCATTAGAAAAAAACCACTTGGCCCAAAGTTGCAAATTTCCTAAAGGGTTTAAACCCACGCATTAAAAAATATGGGTTTATTAAAACCCTTTTTTTTGTGCTTTTATTTTTAATGAGGGAAAAAATTGTACTCCTATTTTATTGGAAAACCCTGGGGGGTTTGCTTTTACCCCTTTTTTAAAATAATTTTTTCTTTGGGGAAAAATAAAAACTATAGAAGCTTGGGGGGTTTGAATTTAAAATTTTTGGTGTAAGGGAAGGAAAACTACTTGGGAATTTTAAGGGGGAAAGATAGTGTAAAAAAGTTTTTCATAAGAAAATTTGTACTTGTAAAATGCTATATTTTTTATTTTAAGAAAAATTTTAAATGGAAATTTATTTTTTTTAAAAAAAATTAGGGGGTTTCTTTTTCCCTTTTTAAATGTTTTTTTGGGAGGGGGGGGTTTTTAAATTTTTTTTGCGACCTTTTGTTAACCGTAAAAAAAATTAAAAAAAAACTTAAATTTTTAAAACCCATTATTGGGGGGCTATAAAAAAATAAAAATTAGTTTTTAATTAAATTTTAAAAAATTATGTTTAAAGTTTTTTGCAAAAACCTTTTTAAAAAAAGTAAAAAAATGGTTTTTCATATAAATTTAAATTGGGGCAAAGTAATTTTGGGTAGCTTTTAGTTAGTAAACCCTGGCTTAGGAAATAAAAAAAAATGGGATTTTGGTTTTTTACCAAAGTTTTCCTTAGCCCCCCCACTCAATCAAAAGGGGGGTGGGGTTTTTTTAGGGTTTTTAAAAATTAAAATTTAATTAAAAACCCCTTTCAAAAAAAAACCCCCAATTTTCACCGATTCTTTTTTATATAAAGGGCAATTTTCCCCTAGACCTTTTTTTTCTTTAAATTTAAAATCAAATTGAGAAGTGTTTTATACCCAAAAGTTTGTAGGTAAGGGGTTAGAATGAAGTGGAAAAGGTTTGGTTTAAAAATGGGGATTTTTTACTCTTAAAGTTTTAAATAAGGTGTGGTGTTTTTGGCGGGTAGTCTTTTTTGGTTTGGGTTTTCAAAGTTTTGGGAAGGGGGGTTTAATTTTAAAGGGGGGGACATGGGATTTCTTAATCCTAATTTTTAAAAAAATTTGGGGTTTATTTAAAAGTTAAAAAATTTCTCCATTTTTTTTGGGGATATGAAAAACCCCCAAATTTTTTTTTAAATTTAAATTAAAATTTGGGTGTGAAAAAATTTTAAAATTTAATATATTTTCATGTAAAAAATAAAAAAGGGACCTTTTAAAAAAACCTAAAGGGGCCCCTAGGAAAAAAATTTGGGAAAAAAGGGGATAATCGAGGATTAGAGAGAAGCAAATTCTTTCAAACGAATACCACTTTATCTTATTAAAATGCCCCACAAAGTCAATCTCTCCTTAAAAAGGGGAAATTTTTTTCAAATGAAGCCAAAAATTATCCGAAAAAAAATCAAGCCCTGAAGATGAAGATTAACCTTTGATTGACTTCTTTTAAATGTAGCTAAACATCATTTAGTGAAGTTAAGGCCTCGATTCAAGTTGTTCTTATTAGACACTTTGCCCCTCAAAAGTCTTAACTTAGGTCAAGCAAATTTAAAAAAAAAAAACCAAAAATTATGCTTTAAAAGCCCTTTAAATTCAAATAAAGTCACACTCTATCTAATAGAAGTGTTTAAAAAAGCTATTGCATTTGTTTGATGTATTAAAGCACCATTTTGGGAAAAAACCTTAGGTAAGAGGGTTTTAGATTATTTTTAAATTTTCCCTGGGTTTTGCTACTTGGACTAACTCTCTTTTAAATTATTAAAGATTTGTGTAATTAATTGCATTTTTAAAAATTTCTTTCTTGACTATGTTTGTTCTTGCTTGTAGATAATAGGTTTTCCCTTTACATTTTTTTTTGAACACTTGCTTTTGTGAGTTTAAAAAAAAGGGTTCATATTTTTGTTACTTAATGTAATTGCTTATCTAACATGCATAGCTAAAATTTAAAATTTAAAAGGGAAAGGTTTATAATGTAGAAATAGATAAATATGCAAAAACAATTTATGTTTTGTGATTTTTATTTATGTTGTTTTTAAATTTCGCTAGTTTAAGTTAATAAATGAAAACTAGTAGATTTTAGTGTGTCAACACGAAACAATGGTTGAGCAAATTTATAAAGCTATTTCAAAACTTAATGTTTATAGACCACACCCAAACCTAGTGATGTTTTATGTTTTTGACCCTTCTTTTGTCATTAGAGTTAAATCCTTAGTTTTGGGTATCTTTGTTAAATTTAAATTTTAAAAAAGCGCATTTTTTAATTTTTCCCAAAAACTCTCTTGATTAATTTTAAGCCAATAAATTTTGATTTAGGGGACCCAAAAAGGGGTTTAACCTTGTTCTCCTACCCCTTTAAAGATTGACTTTGGGGCTTAAAAACATTTTTAAAAACTCAAAGCTAAAATAATTTGGCACACTTTATGACATAAATTAGCAAGCTTTCACACATTATAGGGTAAAATGGTTGAGGGGGGGCCCCATTTAAGTTGGTTGAAAAACAAGGAGGATGTAACTTATGGTTATGGTTTTGGGGCTAAGACCCAAATAGTATAAGCATCCCTAAAGAGGCTATGTATAGTGTTATGTACTAAGATATAAAAGAGAAGTAGTTACTCTAAGTGCCCATTACTTTGTAAGAGGAAAAAAGGGCTAGATATTGCCTAAAATCAAAAAGGGGAAGCAACTTTTGTCTTCAAGGTTGATATGATGAGAGTAAATAAAAAAAATGTGAATTCGAATCGATTATTGATTTTTTTTTATTTGTGCATTAAATTATTTATTTTAATGTGTCCACGTAAAGGTGTATATTTGTTTCCCGTTAGTTTAGGTTATTTGTTAAATTTTATGTTTAATTTTTTTAAAGGGCTTTTTTTTTTTCAAATATTAGCTAAATTTAAAAGGGGAGTAAAATCAAGTCTTTTAGATGTAGGGGCTTTTGTGCAAGTCACTAGCAATCTACTCCATCTTTTAAAATTCCCAAGAAAGACAATTTAATGGTATCAAAGCTTTCATTTAGAGTCCAAAAGGGTTTGTCTAAAAATGACACAAGAAATTTGGGTGGGATTGAAAGTACGATGGTCCCCATTAATGTGAACAAATTGTGCATATAGGGAAAAAAAGACACATATGACTTAAAAAAGAAGTAATTAAAAACAAATAAAAAAGTAAAAAAACTTTCATGTGATTTCTCATGTTTGGGTTTTATAGGTTGAATGGAAAAACAAAAAGAGATAGAAAAATCATATAGGAGTCTAGGGTTTTGTTGGAAACCTTAAGCTTTTATTTTTTCGGTTCCATATTAGCTTGCATTTTTGTTAATAAAATTGGGGGTTCTTTATGTTCATGTTGTGGCCCAAAATTTATTTTTTGCAATCTTTTTAAACAATCCTTACTTGATAGATTGCTCTGATTTCCTCTATTGACAAATTGATATTGTCACAAAATTATAGTATTTCTGAATCCACGAGATGAAAACAACAAAAAGGAGGATAAGATCATTATCTAAACTTCAATCTCAACCTTTTAAAATCAATACTTTTCAAATCATTAATAAGAGGGCACATGCTCTAAAGCATATCTTCTAATAATACCTCACTCTTATGATGAAAACAATCGCTTTTTTAAAATCAAAACCCAAATTTTCAAGATGGGGTTACCCTGTAAGTGCTGTAATACCCCATGTGTTTAAGAGAGAAAATTGTGATACCCCCTGTAAATTTAAAGTCTTTTATGGATTGTGGGAAATATTAAATAGTAGTATATAAAAAATAACTAGTAAATAATATATTAACATTAGTTTGAAATTTTTGAGTCAAATGGTTTTAAAAGGTGAATTAGTATTTGTAGGATTGAAATCAAAGGACTCCCTACAATAGGTATTTAATTCGAGGACAATAAAAAGAAAAAAGAAAATCTATGCTCGATTGTAAAGTCTGCAAAAATGACATAAAATGTTTGGGGGGGGAAAAAAATTATAATATCTCATGTTTTTAGAGGAAAAAATAAGTATTAATGTGAATGGAAATAAACCATCAATTGTAACAAATTTTGGGAATAATTTTTTTAAAGACCAAGCAGTAAATAATATGTAAAATATTAATATATAAAATATTAAATAAAAATTTTTAGATAAAGTAGCTAAAAAATGGCCCATTAGTGTTTATTAATCTGATTATTTTTTTTTTTTAAAACCAAGACATTAGAAGTACTTCCAATTTCTTCCACAATTTGAAAACTGTCTTTTTGGCCTACCCACCTCTTGAAATTTACAACTTTCGTTAAATCAATTGGTTCCCCTTTGAACCTTTCATTGACTTTTGTCCCCCTTCTCATTTTCTGGGTTTTCCAGTTGTCGAATCAAAATCTTCTTTAAAGGGTGACTAACTAGAATCCTTTGTTTCTCACTTGCCATGATCGCCATGACCAAAGTCAATACAACGATAAAAATTTTCAACTTTTTACTTGGTAGCATCTTTTTAGGGGTATGGATCAAAAACTGGGAAAATTTCCAACCCCCTCCACCTTGCTCCAATACATCCTTGCTAGGATCATAATATAGATTTTGTTTACTTTGTGGAATAAACAACAAAAAGAGAAATAAATTGAGGAGAAAGTTCAGTGTCAAAAATTTCCCCCCCAAAAAAATACCAGGGAAAAAAACCCTAGTAAGTTTTGAATATTGTAATTTTACAGCAACAATATTTAGGGTTTCAACGGGATTTCTGCAAAATTAAGTCCCTAGAATTTCTACTCCCCCCCGGACTACCCAATACAAATCTAGCTTTACATAAACGTTTAAAAATTTTAAAACCCTTTAAATTACATATCAAAGGAAAAAAATTTAGGTTCTAAGAGTAGAGAAAATGGGATATCACTTAAAAGCGTCATACCCTGCCCAGTCTTTCGCAGCTTAAGCCCAATCACTAAGCCTCATGTGGATCGATAGGTCCCGTTTCTTGGGCGGTGATAGGTTGCATCGTGGGAATTCCGTTTTCTAATGTTTAAAATTTCTTATAGCTCAAATATAAATCTATAGGATTTTTTATCATTAAAGTAAAAGAACCGGATTTCAAAAGAAAAAATCATCGTAAGCTAGGTCTCTTATAGACTAGATCAAAACACAGTACGAGTCCTAAGGCACCGCACCCCAAAATTTATCACAACCGTGAATGAATGGCGAAAAGGGCAAGCATATTGAATGTATTAGGATAGATATAAAGATCCCAAACCCAAAACAAATCATGGAATACATTCTTTTGTAATTCAGTCTGATTTACTATTTAACTTTTGACCCTTAAAAACAATTAAAAAAGGTTACAAAATCTGAACAGCTCTAAATCGAAACAAATAGCGTTGCTTAAAAAAAGAAATTCTAACTTTGGTAAAAATTCCCCTTTGAACTTTATTTTTATCATTTTAATCAAGTGCTGTCGTATCTAAATTTTTTATCTCAAAAAACACGCATATTTATATTAGTCGTATACCTTAATGCCATTGCATCTTACATTCAATCTTAAAAGGGCATTTACATTTGTCATTTACCCCCAAAGGGTTTAAAGTACCTGCATTCTTTGTACTAAAAATATAATTAAGAAGTGAAAAAATCAATTTCATTTTATATAAAATTACAGTAAGTTTAAAAGGAAGTCGGATTTAGAACCTTAATATATAGTTTTTTCATCAATTCAACTCTTTAAAACCCCACCCTAGTACCCAAATATTAAAAAGATCAACTTCAAAAAACAACATTCGTTTTTTTTATAAAAATATATATTAAAAAACTTAATTTAAAATTTAAATAATATATATATACGCGCGTGGCATGGGAAAATTTTAATGCATTGTATAAGTAAATAAAAAAAAGTAAAAATGGAAAGGTAGATAGATTTGACTTGAAAGTTTGACAAAGGGAATTTGCAGTGAAACTTATTTTTACGTTTGAAAATGGGATAAAGTACTGTCCGATTTAAAAACACATATTTTCGGGATGGATGGGGTCAGTTGCCCCCAATATAGATTGCCCTCCCTTTTTTAAAAAAAGTTACCGATTAACTTTAAAAAAGGGGAAAAATAAATAAAAAAATAAGGGATGTACTCACAAGCGTGAAGGGTGATCAATGGTTAAAAAACAAATATAAGTTATTTTTAGAACTATAATATATGTGATTGATAGTAGCCGTGATATATTTAATGGAGCAATTATTTTCAAAACCAAGGCATCACCTTATGATATATATATATATATATATATTAGTTTAACCGTAAACAAAGCATTTCATTTATATAAGTGTCCTTAAACGAAAATGAACTATAAAACTTAATAAAACTAAATAATGAACTTAAAAACAATGAATCTTATTTAAAAAAAACTTTAAAATTAATAAATTTATATGGATTTGACTGTTGACATTTTGCATATCCAATTTTAATTGTTATGATGAAAGAAATAAAGGATTCTATGAGTTATGATGCTAGTTAAAATTTTAAATGTACAAACTTTTTAGATTTTATGGTGTTAATGGATTTTATTGTAAGTTACAAAAATTTAACTTGCAATGGCTTGCTCAAATAATCTATGTTCAACCTCTATAGAAAGTATAAACTCGCTACTGCTGATTCGTACAAATATACAGCTGCCATATTATAAAAAGAAAAGGGGGGAGGGGAAGAAACAAATACTAAGAAAATGACCCAAAAAATATTTAATTCAAAGTCAAACAATGGAAGAGATACGATATGAAGTAAAAAGATTTAGTAATCCTCGGGGGTCTTGTCTTCTGGAGCGAAAAATAAAGCCGTTAATATTGTATATAATAAGTATACCATAACGAGTTTGACTAAGAAAAAGTATGGATGTTAATAAACTAATAATTGAAAATATATAATGGATTTGATAGGAGTCAGAGTCAGATTCAGAGGGGAAGACAGACAGTTGGACTTGGATATATGTATATGATAGGCCATGGAGAGATTTTGACCCTAGCGTAAAAGCAGCGGGAGAAAGTGACAGACAACCTCAGGTGAGACAGAAGCAATGCTAAACAAACAAGCACAAGTAGTTTCATCAGTGAAATAGTTGTTAATGCAGGCAGTGTGTGAGAAAGAGAGAGACTGAGTAACAATATATGTACGGTTTTCCCATCTATATTGTAAGTAAAGTTTTAAGCTAATTTGATAGATTTGATCAATAAGATATTAATCCCACACTCTTAGAACATAGATAAGATCATGTGTTATCACTTTGTAGGTGTATTAAGAAAAATAATATTTTTTAGATTTAAAGTAGTTGGCCTTTTAACTATGCAGTACAATATATGTTCATCATTATCATGAACAGAAAACATTTTAGTTTGCTTCAAAATCATTAAGATGTGTCTTCTTATTAAGAGACAACAAAGAGGTTCATCATTTAAAACAATAACGTGAGTCTCATCCATTATGAAAGAAGCGTTGACATCTTTTAATATGCTTTTGGACTTGCTTTATTAACAAACAAACTACTCAACTAGGAATCAATCTGTAGTTAATTAGTTCTTTGAGCAGCTAACTGTTTTGAGAGAGAGAGAGAGAGAGAGATGATGATGATGATGATGATGATGATGACGACGACATAATATATGCAAAGCAGGAGGGCCGGTGGGGCGTGGATCGAAAAATGGACGTAGGGGTTGCGTGTAAGAAGCAAACTATTTTGATTAAAAATGGCGTGATGTGAAGAAGTTTCTTTAAGGCTAGTAGTGTTGTTGGTTAAGAGACGAGCAGAGCGAGTACCAAGGCAGATATGATTCCCTATCTTTGGAAATACTTTCACTTCCTCTTCCTTTTCTTAATACCACTCTTTCTTCTTTATCAGTAAGTGACTGACTGACTGACAGCGGAGAGTGATCCATCCCCCTTGTTTTATGGTGGTTTTATTTTTCTTCTTTATTTACCCGACATGACTTCTCCTTGGTTTTGTGCCCTAAGGGTCTTACCCTTCTTTATTTATTTATTCTACACTTAACTTGAAGATTTATAAGAGATATAATCCCATTTTAGCTTGCTCCCCGCAAAACGTAAACTTGTTAATTGTAACATTTTATAACAAGGTCTAAATCAATAAACTACATGCTGTATTATCTTTCTTACTTGTCATATGAAGCTGAGTATGAACTATGAAAGTTGACTACATTGCAGAAATTTTTTGGAAAATAAAAATGACTAGAACTATATTTTTATTATAGCATGTAGATGTAGATGTGCAGCTCGTCCGGCTTCCCTCA
This sequence comes from Laguncularia racemosa, assembly GCA_037954665.1. Taxonomy (NCBI): domain Eukaryota; kingdom Viridiplantae; phylum Streptophyta; class Magnoliopsida; order Myrtales; family Combretaceae; genus Laguncularia; species Laguncularia racemosa. The sequence goes on from JBBMOL010000755.1 coordinate 66,016, forward strand.
AGTAAAAGGGTCAGCACGGATTCCTTGTAATTTAACTTTCCAACTTCTCAAATCAAATTTTAGTAAGACGTGGGAAGAGAAGAATCAGATTCCGAAAGATTTAAAGATTTTTGTCATAGCGTGTATACTTTAACATTTAGCTTTTTGTCATAGCATGTATACTTTAACATTTAGCTTTAACTTTCTTACATCATCCCCAAAATTTATTAGGAATATGTTGTCATAAATTTATTGATTTTTTATTAAGAATATGCCTTCATGATAATAGTTTATTAAGCTTTTAACTTTCCAACTTCTTAAAGTCAAATTTTTCCATTAATAAGAGATATGTTATCAATAATCCCAAAGGCATTTATTAATGATAAAAAAAAATTATGTGTTTTAATATATTTACTTTTCAAAAAATCAAAAATCAGTTTTTTTTTTAAATAATGTTTTTTTTTTATTTAAGCTTGTTAGCAAGTATCCCAAAAATATTATTTTCTCTAAGTTGGATCCATCAAACTCAAAAACTGCTTTTGCTTGATATGTCTCCGCCATAAAAATAAAGAACCTAGTGGGACTACCACGTACAGTTCTTTTGAAAGATCGTTGGTGAGACATGCATTATTCATAATGTCTTTTCCCTATATGTAAGCAATATCAAGATAGCTAACTATAAAAGTCATTCATTCCTTGGATTTTTTGTTGCATATGATAACAGGTGCAACAAACAATATGATACAAACAAATTACAATAAAGAAAAAGTGATCAAGAAAAGGGAAAGGCAGCACATGATTTAAAATAGAAAACTTTAGATTCAACTTCGAGATGAAAAACCACGTGAGCAGAGCAACGAAACTCACCTTTTTCCAAATTGTACTTAAAAAGGGTAATATATTCAAAATGACAATATAGGTTATAAAATAAGACCAATTGATAACCCTGGGTCGGTGCCACCGATTGGCGGTTGCCCATTTTGGCTAATCCCGATCGGCCCTCCCTTTTTCCCCAATTAGCTCCCACTTGGCTATCATCATCCCCAAATGGACAAGCTCTAGTTAAGCTACAGGACTATACTATGCTGACTTCTCCGATTACACTTGAGCTGAACATTCGGATTTTGACTAAGTTTCGAATCTTACAACCTCAAAACATGTCAACACAGTGGTGTGGTGGTGTCCCGGGACCCTTGTCCCTTTCTAGGCGTAACCACACAGCCAATAGCTTCCTTGCTCCACTTCATTTAAAAACATACATGATTTTTAGCCATATGGGTTTGAAAGTCTCATCATAAAAAGAATTCTTTTCTTTAAATTATATCCTTAGTACTCATATAAATGTGAGTTTTATCTTTAAAAAAAAAGAAAAAAAAGAACCCATTCACAGCCAATAGCTCGGTAATGAACACAATAGTAAAGGTTTTTGTTTATTAAGGTCTCGAGTTTAGATATCCACATGTTATCTTGCCCAAAATTTTTATGTACGAAAAGCCTCGTAATATGATTGAGGTTCAAATAAAGTGGATGAAGATAAAACATGTTTTATGATGAGCAGAAAATCATCCATGGGACAAGAACAATTAAAAAAAAAGGATGAATTGTAGAACAAACAGAACAAAGAGGAAGAAGATGCATGCATGGAAAAAGAGTAAACCAATGACCATTAAGGTAGCGTTTTGTTGGCATTGAAATTCGGCACTGGAATGACAAAATTTTTTTGTCCCTCGTTTGGTTGCTACGCATGAAGGAATTACTGGATAAAGCCCAAATTTACGTACTGGACAAAATCAAAATTTTAGTACCACATTAATTCGGTACTAAAAATTAGGTACTGGACTAAATGAAAATTTTTCTGAAAATTCCGGATTTGCCCTTCATACTTACCTTGAAAAAAAATAAAAATAGTAATTAATAATAAAATGATAAAAATGTAAAAATTCATAAAAAAAAAATAAAAAATATTAAGAAAAATAAAAATAAAGATTTAGATTTTGAAATATGATAGATAAAAATCTAGGAGAAAATTTTCAATAAAAATTTAATAAAATTATAAAAATTTAATAAAAATTATGAAAATTAATAAAAGTTAATAAAAATAATAAAAATCATAATAAATTAAGTAAAAAGCAATAAAAATTTATAATAGTATAAATGAGTTTAAAAATAAAAAAAATGAATTTTTATCACTTAGAAAAATCATTTTCTTAAATAAATCCAAAAATTGGGGTTTTTCCTTAAAATTATCATTTAAAAAAAAAATCAAATTATCAAGCCTAGGTTTAGATTTTTTAGAAAAATCCTAAAATGGAAAAAAACATAAATAAAAAAAATTTCAAAATTTAAAAATTCAAAAACATACAAAAGTTTTTCAAGAAAACGAACTACAGTTTTTTTGATCCTAAATCAGATATGTAGGCCCCCTTTTGGGGGGCAACCTAAAAAAGGGAAATAAAAAAAATTTTCCTAGCAAAATTCATTAAAAACCAATAAAAACGATAAAAAAAAAATAAAAGTATTTTGGATAAAGAAAATTTTTAGGAGATTGGGTGGAACCCCTTGGGGTTTTTAAAAATAGGTACCTCTAAACTTAGAAACTTGGGTTTTCCCCCTTTCCCTTTTCACAAAAAAACGAGAAAGGAAATCACGACGACTAAGGCCAAATTAGGAAAAACCACTCCATTGTCTTAATTAAATTTTTCCAAAAATAGTTAGGTGCGACTAAAAAAATAAAACGAAATTCTTTTCCATAATATTTAAAAAATAAAAAAACCTTCAATCATTTTTTTTTTAAAAAAATTCAAATTTAAAATAACTATTATAAATAAAAGGGGAAAAAATTTGTCAATTTTACTCTGCCAGTTCTACTTTGAAATTTCCAAACCTACAAAACCCAAAAAAGCCTTCTTAAAATTTAAAAAGGGCAAAACTGTAAAATTTTACTATTTCATCCAGTACTTTGCAATCCAAACACTGGACGCCAAAAAATCCTTGCCCATACTGAAAAAACCAAAACCCTTTTGGTTACGGGGTACGACAAAAAAGGAGTATGGACGACAAAATGAAGGACTAGAAAAAGAAATTTTTGACCATTTTGGTTTTGTTCAGTACGGACAAGTTTTTTGTCTGCCAGTTTTTGGGATTAAAAAAGTACTGGACTAAACATGGGTAATTTGACTTTTTTGGGGCCCTAAAGAAAGCTTTTTGCTGTCAGGTTTGAAATTGCAAAGTATGGACTGACGGGACAGAGAAAAATTTGATAATTTTGCCAATTTTGCTTATATCATAGTTATTTTTAATATTTCTATTTTATAAAAAAAAAATTTTGAAGGGTTTAATTTAAAAAATTTTAAATATTATGGGAAATATGTTAATTTAATAAAATAAACTTATTTATGATTTTGAAAGAGAAAACATAAAATCCCTTTACCTAAACCACCACATTCCATAAACCCACTTTAAACAAGTCATTGAAAACCAAAAAAAATTAAAAAAATCTACCACAAAATTAATCGATTAGATTAGAAAATAATCATTTTTTATTCATAAGGAAAAGGGCATAAATGACATAAAAAGTAATAACTATGCTTCGATGTCAAAGTAGTTTAATGATTATGACCTATAACTACATCTGATAAAAAACCCTAAAACTCTGTTGCGAGTACAAAAGGGTTTAAAACTCTACAAAACCCAAAAAACTGATTTAAAAAAACCTAGAAGGACAAACGAGGTAGAGGGTTTGTAATACAACCCAAATGAAAGAATCCATTACATAAATACACAAACATTTTTTAAATAAACCAAAAATTCGCCTAAAAATGGGGCGTTGTTCCCTTCAGCCCCCAAAAAAAAATTCTCATACTTTGGATTTGTGCCATTTGCAAAAGCACAAAACTCTTATTTCCGACAATCCAAACTTTTCAACTCTGCAACAATATCGCCCCTAGGAGGATTAGCAATTTTTCCTCAAGTAAAAAAAAATCATTCCTAACTCTCTAATCTCTTTTTAAACTAGATAAAATTTCGCACATTTTCTGCCTCGGACGTTGGGACGGTCGCACGATGGATCACGTAAGGCATAGCGGGAGGTTCAGTGACTGTGGCACTTGTTCTGACCCCATTTTTCATCAAAAAGCACCCTCACCATCTTTTTGCATGCCCTGTATCACATCTGTTGGTTATCGCTCGTTGCCAGTTGCTCATCCTTTTCCAAAAAATTCGTTGAATTTTTTCAAACCTTTTTAAATTCCTTGTTGGCGTTGGGAAACCCTTTTTGGGATGTTTCTAAAAAAACAATATAAAGGGTTATTAAACAACAAAAATTAAAAAAACTTATAAAAAAATAGCTTATTTCAAAAAATAAAAAATTTTTGTTGATTTTACCCTCTATAAAAAAAATTAAAAAGAACCCCCCTTTTCATCTTTAAATCAACAATAACACATTTTTTGGCATCACCCCCCCAAATCCACTAGTATTTTCATGTAAACAACCTCTGCCAGTTTCATTGCCCACCTCTTCATTTTGTTAACTTTCCCTGACATTGAGATGATTTCGGAAGTGGTTTTTCATTTTTTTTAAAAGCTTCTTCATGCCCCCCTTTTTTTAAAGCTGCCATTTTCCCTTTGTATCCTTCAACGACTTTTCCCTCCAGCACATCAAAACTACTTCCTCAACTGTCCAAAAAACGCAGTTTTTTATCTTAATCCATGACGTAAACGAATGCTGTGAAAGGGCAAAAACCAAAAAAAAAAATGTAATTCATCATAGAAACAGTGGATAAATATTTAAAGTTTCATTCAACATAAAATTAAAAATTGGGAAAACCCAAATGATTTCAAAAATTAAAAATAACAAAAAAACAATACTGACACTGACCCAAAGAAAAATCAAAAAATACAAAAATCATGCATTCTAGTTCCTATGGGGCTCCCCCATTCATCGACATCTCTTGTGAAAAGGTACCCCATCTCCCCATCCCTCAGTGGGTTCTATTGTTTAAATTGACTTCCATTTCCCAATTTGGAACTTCGTCTCCTTCAATTACTGCGTGCCGAATGGGTCCAGTGGCATGTACATTCAAATGAAGTTGTGTAAAGACAACAACCCAAAAATATTCGACATTGTTTTTGAGGGGATAAAATGATGGACTCCTTAAAATACCCCATCTTTTTTCAAAATTCCAAACATCTCTAAAAATTTTTCTTGCCCTTGCATGTCTAAAAGTAATAATTCCTACGATTTTGGGGCCCTACTTTTACTTTGCCCACTCAAAATGGGGGATAACGCCTCCCTAAAGGGAAAGGAAACCCTGGCGCTTTTGGAATTCCACCTCGACAAAATAAAGAACCTACAATAAAATGTAACGCAAAAATTTTTACATAAAAAATTTGAACGGATAAATAAAATGAAAACATTTTTCTTTTTAAAATGCTTCCCCGGGTGCAACTCTCAATCCTTTAGATCGAATGACTGCATCACTAATACCTAAAATTTGATGCAGCCCCTTCCCAGCCAGCAAATATGTTTATAAATTTCATGCCCCCAAAAAACCCCCATGAATTCGTTCAAGATCCAAAGATGCCTTTCCTTTTTCGAACCTAGGTCATCGCAACGGTGTCGTAACTGAAATATATTACCACTAATGCTCCAAGAAACCCTAATTGTTCCCAAAAAAACAGAAATAAATTTGACTTTGAAATTAAGTAATCCGATCTTTTGTTTAAACTAAAGGGTCCCGAAAAGATTATGTATTTCCTTAAACCTTTCCCCGTTCGTCAAAGCAAACTTCTGGGACTGGGTTGGGTTTTCAAGTAGGGAAAACTTGTAAACCCTTTAAAACACACTAACACTTGGGTGGCAATTTACTAACGTCCACCTGATCAAAGAAACTGACTTGAATACTCCATTTTTTTTATGATGGCAAGGAGTTACAAAATCGCAATTTTCTTAACGTTGCTCGTCCATTAAATGCATTCCCCCTCGTACCCTAATATTTTACAAAAATTGCAAAACTATTTCCTACAATCCTTTTAAATCCCTAAACAATTTGTTCATCCCCCAATGAGTAATTAATCACCTCTCGCGTTTTTATACTAGTTTCTCGCTTTATTCAATACACCCCTCTTACTCTCCTATTCAAAAAAATTTATATAAAAGAAACAGCTGCCCCCATTTTAACATATTTATATGACTCTCCATCCCAAAAAAAAATTAGAAAATGTTGACCAAAAGATTTTAGGGAAAAAAAGAACCCCAAGGTAACGTTGGGAGGAAAATCATTTTAAAACAAACATAATGGACAAAATCATTGCACATAATATCAATAAAGTCGGTGGCGGGGTGGTCCATTGAGTGTTAATGTTAAAGGATGATTTAAAAGCTCTTTAAAATAGGCTTGTATCTTCTAATTTTGGAAAAGGGCCTAAACTTATTTAATTTCCAACAAAGCAGTCATGTATGTTGGCGGAGATGAAAGTAATAATTTACGAATAAAACACTTTCATTTAATAAAAAGATCTTTATTTTTTTTCGGGGAAAAAAAAGATCATCTATTTTTTTTGAATGAAATGATCTCCATACTGATTCATCTTCTAGCTGCTACCTGGAAATCAAACCTTTCCATTTAAGGATTTTCAAATTGCCTAAATTTTAATAGGGGTTTACAGTTCTCCCCCCCCCGGTCTTTTTTCTGGTTCCTTCTCCCCAAAAGCTTAAACTCAACCCCACCCTCGGAAGCTAATTTTTTCTGCTTTTTGTAAACTCGTCAAGAACACAAGAAGCTCGTATTCTCATTTCTAATTCCTGATGGATGAAAATTTCTTCTGAAAGAGCACTTCGCATCCATCCATAAAAACAACATTCTTCCCTTAATTTGCCCAACACAGTACTCCAAAACATAGATTCAACTTTGGGGTCAAGCTGCCGGGGCCCCGCCTCCAGAATCTGGGGGGGTGTGTAACCTCTAGAAAAAACATGATTGTCATGAAGGGAAACCCCAATGTTTCCCTCCTTCTTTCTAGTGCAAAAGTGAAAATTTTAATTTTTTGCCCTGACTCACCATTTGTAGTATATTACTGCTGTTAATATCCTTGGCACTAAGCAGGTTTTTGGGGAAATTGGAAATATGGAGGGGCCATTTGCAACATCCGTGCTATTGGATCCTTTTTCAAATATCCCCAAACCTACATAGATGCAGACTTCCTCTTCCCCTTTGTTAAGCGTGGCACCTAAAACATCCCAATGCCAATTCTAATTTCCCCACTCAAGAACAAAAACAAACAGCAACCCCAAAAAACAACCAAATTTTTAAGATCCTATCATTTTTACCGTTCGTCAAAAGAGCTTTCACATTTAAAAACCATCGTAAAGAAGAAATCCCTACCTTACTTCCAATGGATACGTCGTCTTAACCCAAAAACCCCAAATCAAAATCCATTAACCCAAACCCTATCCCCTTTAAACAATTAATTAAAACCCGCTAAACCCCCTCTAAGCAGAAACATGCGGGACATACAGAAGGACAGAGAAGGGCCCCGACAACGACAGGAAAAAATCGAACAACCCGCGACGAACTTGTTAATGAACACGATTTCAAAGAGTGGGAAACATAAAAAACCTAGGGGAAGGATCGGGGCCCCAAAGCTGCCCTGGTTCCTCGTCCGAGCAGTTGCCGATAAAGGGGGAAAATTTAAAAAAAAAGAATGAACGAAATGAAAGGGAAAACACCGAGTAAAAAAAGGGGAAAATAAACGCGATCGTTTAGGGGCAAATGGGGAAACGCAAAAATTGGGTTTATCCCGTGCCGAAAAATTTTTTTACCGAATTTTCACGGACAAAAAAATCTTTTTTTCAACCAATTTGTGTTAGCCCCTACTTGCTTCAAAAATGCAACCAAACGGGGACAAAAATTTTGTCCCTCCAGTGCCAATTCCAATGCCAACCAAACCTACCTAAGGGTCTTGAAGATAAAATGGGGCCCTAAAATTTTTTGCTACTTTTTAGGTAAAGTAAAATCTATCTCGCTTGTAGCAATTTTGGAGGGCGACGGGAAAAACCCATAATAATAAATAAAGAAAGGGGCTGGAATGTAATGGGAAGACCAAATTTTGGGGTTTGGGGATAAACAAAGAATTAGGAAAAATAGAAGACAATTACAGGGAAGGAAAAACATCGTCCACAGAAGCAAAAGATAATTTATTCACAAAAACCACGTGCCAAATACTAAAAAATGTATGGGGAAATATTATCGTTTGTATCCCCTTTTACGCAGGTAAGAACACAAAAGGGTAAGCAAAAAGTGGGAATTGTTTCATTAGAGCTCCGGAAAAGATTGATCGATTTTCATTAATGTGTTATCATAATAGTCGAAATAAAAAAAAAATTTTTATATAATTTATTTATTAAAGAAGGAATTATTTTAGAAAATATTGATTCAATTTGATAAAAAAAATTTTTTTAAAATTTTTCATATTTATATTTAAAAATATAATGCAGGATGTAAACCAAAAATTTTTTTATTTTTTTATTTAGAAAAACCTTCCTCTTTTTTTGACCCCCAATTAAAAATTTTTAAAAATTTTGATAGTTAGGGGGGTGGCAGCAATTTTATAAGTTAAAATTATTCAAACATTTGAGTTTTAAATTAAAATTGCTGAATTCAACTTTACAAATTGAATTAAGTTCAACTTGAGTTATTTAAAAAGTTATCAATTTGAACTTTAAATTAAACCATTTTTAATATTTAGCTCATATTGTATTCATAAACAAATTAAGTTTGAGTTGGTCTTAAATGTTTGTTGAGTTAAATTGAATTTTTTTTAAATGAAAAAAAATAAACTTCTTTTAAAAAAAATTTAATCAAAATGATAAACAATCAGTGCAAATTTTTAAAAATTTTAAAAAATTTATCAAATTAAAGTACTTCTTAGAAGAAATTGACTTTTCTACTTTTTTGCATCCCTTTTAATTAAGGGAGTTTAGGATCTCTAAAAACATTTCCTTTTTGCATTGTGAAGGCGGTTTTATCATAATTTACAAAATTGAAATTTCTTTTAAGCATTTCTGTTAATCTCTAACTTTGGGGCTAATTTGAACAATTACCAGCAGGAAAAAAACAAACGAATCCCCCCCCCCCAATAGGGTTGGTTTCACAACAAAAAATAAAGGGGTCTTTAAAGCAAACTCTGTTGTGCCCAACCTAAACGGGGAAATTTTCCCCGAAGTGTATTTCAAAATATGAAAAAATTAACCCCAACCCGTCGAAAAAGGGGGAATTACTTCCACGAAAATATCTAAAAAAAAGGAAAAAAAAGCGTACATGGAAAAAAATAATAAACCTCTATAAAATTATCGCTACACGGGCGGCCCCTAAGCGTGTATTTTCTGGGGTGTACGACACAGTACACGGGCCCGGTCCCCCCCGTGCCCCAAACCCCTGTAACTTCTGTGAAATCCATAGAACATACGGGCCCTGTCTTGGCCGTGCCTAACCCGTGTAAGTTCTGTGATGATA